>LKNJ01004158.1:11436-34881 GCA_002120245.1 Maccullochella peelii | reverse complement strand
TATAGATATATATATAGATATATATAGATATATATAAATATAAATAATCCACATGAAGCTTCCAGGTGGTTACAGTTTAGGTGCTTTTTACCACAGATTATTACTATTATTATTACTGTTTTGACAGACATGCTAAGTACAATTTAGTAATGGAAAAGAAATTAAACTAAATGCAAAACACAGTATATGCAATTGTACATCACCTCGTAAATACTTTTGTCAGCCTAAAAGCTTGAGAAAGTTGGGTCTTGGCGTAGTGCCGTTTTTCAAAATACACATTTACATATTAGCATCAAGACTTTTGTGTTCATTGAGACTTATATCTCAGTGAGCAGGTTTTCTGGATGTAAAATATGAAAACTCTCCTAAATTGATGTTATTATTAATTAGTTTTTAAATGCAGAGCAGTCACAGCACTGGGGCCTGATTGGTAAATGCCACCAGCCCCCTCTGATTTGAATAATGCACCCCTGCTGAGTGGAGGCATTCCAGGCAGCGAGTCGGTTCAAATGCTTCAAACCTGCCTGAATGAAAGGATATAAGCAGTTGTTTAGAGAACATGCCAATCAAGATTTAGAGTCTTGTTTTGATATGTTAATTGAAGCTAATCTGAAGCCACATAGAAATATTGAAGGGTTTTTGCTGAAGCAGGAACTAAAGAATTCTGAATACTCCTAATTTTGACACTGTCTTCCTCAAACATCATCAGCTAAATACTTTAACATAAAAGGGCCCACAGAAAATTTGCTTATTCATTACCCCTATTATTGTGCGAATGAGGCAATGTTTCTGCCGTACTGATACAGGAATGTGTCTTTGCACTTGCACAATATCTACAGTATATTACCATTTGAGTGTTGATTTCAAGTTACTACATTTTCAAAAAACATTATTTCTTTTGGGTTATTTCTGATAGAGTCCTTGTCTTAGCGGCATGTGGTTTTGACTGCACTCGACTCGTCCCCAAAAAGCTGCTTATATGAAGCAGGTTTGCAGCATTTGAATGGACACTCCCTCTGGAATGCCTGCTGTCAGCAGGTTTACTTCAAAAGCACCAGGGGTGGTGGCACTGGCTGCCTATCTGTACCCATTACTGACAACTTGTTGTTCAGATACATTATAAATTATTTGTAAACTGCATTTGCATGAAATGCGGGAAACCATTTATGACAGGTGACAGTTTTGAGGTTGTTGTATAAACTTAATGGACTAAACATGATGCTGTATTTTTTAACATCAATTATTCACATGAAAATTACTTGGTGTGCCTCAGAGCTATTGGGGCCATTTGTGATCATCATAATTGGTGCAGAGTGTCAAGGTTTTTACATTTTTGTACCAATATCAAAAATCTATGTATCACATCACTTTGGAGGTGCTCAGCTACATTTTCTACTTAATGAGCTTTGTTATTTGTTAAATCAACCAAGGGTAGTATCTGCCTGTTTTTCTAAAAATAAATTGCATATCTTATTGATGTGCTGAAAATAGCTGACTACACCATGCAATTATGAACTTAAACAGAGAGAGAAAGAGATTATTATTAAATTCAAAGCAGTACAGTATTTCCAAAAACATGATCCTTATCATAAAGACATGGAGCCATTCTCAATGCTGTACAGTCATAAAGTTTCAATTGATGACTGTCTAAAGACAAGCTACGCATTTTAAAATGTCACAAAGTGATTGTGAACGGAGTCAAAGGAAGTTTGGACTAAATCATTTTATGTCGGGACCTAGTTTGCTGGATTGTTTTTCCTGACACCGTAATTGAACAGCACATCATAAAGATTATTGAATGATCTCCCAAAATCATACACGTGTTCCCCAACGTGGAATCTTGTGAAACAAACAGATGTCTTGTGACACTGTAATAAGCTTTTTTAAATTTTGTTTTTAACTTTAATTAGTGTTTTATTCCAACAAAATTCCGTAGTGGTCAAATAAAAGAAAACATTCTTAATTCAAAGCAAGCACAAGGCAGACAAAACCAGACAGAGGAGAAAACTATATAATGAAAAGAAATAACATGAAAGATTTAAAAGAAAGTAACATATTAAAAAATATGTTTTCAGAAGAGCTCTAAAAGGTGGTAGGAGCAAATTGCAACATTCGCCTCTGCGGCTTTAAGAACAACGTACAACACTAGCTATTCTCAGAGCTTCAATTTAGACGAGGAAACAATCCACAGCAAACATTTTCAATGGGAGAAAAAAGGGAGAAATCTCAGGAAGAGCAGCAGAGGGAACCCTTCTTCCAAGACTGACTGACAGACATGCAATAGATATTTTACATAAGAAGTAGCAGTACTAAACTTACAATATGGAAAAACAGTGTCAATTTAAGGTAAATAAAATTAAAAAGCTACAAACATTTAATAAGTCAATTGAGTTTTAGAGAGAAGGATTTTCAGGCAAAGTGTAAAAGATGTTTAGCTATAAATCTGAACTTTAGAAAGAGCTGAAGGGCCCCGGCCAAAGGGTGCATGCAAACTCTTTGGTGTTATCAGTAATACATGAATGAGCCAGACCCAAGTGTGCTTTTAGAAGTGATCAAATCTTAAAATCAATCCTAAATAAATATAACAGGAAATCCCCAGAGAGATACCAGAAGTGAAATGGCATGATGACAGTTTTTGTACCAGAAAAAAGTCCTTGTGACATTTGTCAGAATGTGTCATCATACATGGCTGATGAAAACTTCTGCCGTTTGTTGCGACCTGCTTGCTGGAAACGGTGTGCTGTCTCTTTAAGGGGCTGCACGGGTGCTTTGCCCTGTTCTCCGGGCATAGTGGGGGGAGGGAGGTTGTTGATGGAAAGCTGGGCCCTGATTGGCTGGGCCTTACTGAGGGCTGTGACATCACAGGGAAGAGAGGCCCTGTGGTGTAAAATAACATCTCCTTTTATGGGACAAGGTGGACCGTTCCATTCTCGGAGAGAGGTGAGATTTTGTTACCCTCTGCCTGCTCCCTCAATGCTGTTTTCCTCCCTGTAGATGTTCTCCCTAATTGACCTGTAAATTAATATAGCTGTGAGGCTGTCTTAGACACGCACCCCCCTTTTTCTTGTTGCCTCTCTTCTTTGATTTAATACTTCAAGGTTTAATTAGTCAGATAAATTTTTCTAGACATAGAGACGTATCAGTGTTTTGTCAGTCTTAACAAATGCCTCATCACTATGCTTTGTTGCCATGTTGAGCATTGTGCTTGTGCAAGTACCTCCTTTAGATAATTCATGTGCTTAATTTACTGAGATTAAAAGATTCCTCTGCTCCTTGCTGGGCAGTTTTTCCCTGTAGTTGAAGATTAAAATTGGCCCACAGAGCGCTGTAAGCATTTAAGACAAGGGGCACCACCAGGACTGTCTGGCAGTCCTGTGGGCAGGAGGAGACATGCCAAATCTCTTTTTTTTTTTTTTTTTTTTTAAATCCCATCTTTCTGTCTCACGTTCCCTCTTCATCACACTCACCCTTATACTTATCCACACCACAGTCTCTGTTCACTTTGCTGGCTCTCCACACACGCTTAAAACTCTGCTGCAGCTCCCTCTAGACTTCACCCGGCATGTGACTACCCCTGCCGTTTGCCTACGTGGTATCTCCCGAGAGCGAGCAGTCACCTCCCCTCCCCAAGTCAGATTTGTCACCACTCCAAGGAAATGCACTGTACCTTTCGAGTCGAGTAAAGAAACTGTAGTTGCACTCTTTCAGCTAGACGCCCACAGATACATTTAGGAAAAAAAGGCCAGGTTGTTTTCCTTGAAGGAGGTTGGCGTAGAAATTTAGGCTGACAAGTCATGACGAGAATACTTCTGAATCCCTGGGAGATCCTCTGAACCCTCCTCCCTCCTCCTTCCAATGTTTCAGTGGTTGGGGCCATGGCCTCTCAGTCAGGGTAAGAAATGCACAGCTAGTTGGCTGCTTTCCTTATTTCTCTTGGTGTCTGGCAAGAATACATCACTTTACTTCATTTTCACTATGTTGTACAAGCCATACTGAAATGTTTCTGGATGGCCTTACATAATGTGCCACAGAAGCCCAGTCCTGTATCCATTGTACTCAGATGGCCATCAGTTTTTCCCTTCTTTTTTTATTTTTTTTGTGGTTGTGTTGAAGACGTGGCCTGGCTGTTTTGTTGTGAGTTAGAAAGAGACAGACAAGCTGATTAATTTAGGTACAGAGTGACCTACCTTTTTAACTCTGCAGACTTTGACCTTTTCAGTCTGTCAAGCTGTTGAATGATTACAATAAACATTGCAGTCCATTACACTTTGATAACGATACATGCCATTTAAACTCATTTTGTGTAAGAAGGGATTCGCTTAGGTATGCTTTTTCCCTGTTTTGAAACAGTCTGCATTGCCTACCTTACTTTGCTGGCAACTAATCGGCTCTGTGGTCCTTGGGTGCAGGCTTCGGCCAAAAATTAAAACGAAGGCTCATTTATGATCAGTGCCTCTTACAGTTGCTTTTCAAACAAATAGAATAGAAATAAAAATTTGCTTTCCCAAGCTGTGCATGGTTTTCCAGAAGGCCACAGGTAAAAAGCAGCTGAGTCTGTGGTTATTGAGTCACGTCTTATTTGCACAGTCCACAATCTTTGTTACTGCCTTCACAAAGAAATGAGAAATACTCTCAATTGGGCCTCCCTTCATTGGTAAAGGAAATCCCCCAATACTTAGCTTTGAAAAGTAGATAGTATGTAGAAAGTACGTTTGAGATGCTGTGTGGCACCTGGCATTAGCTGATTCTGGGGCATTATGACTGCAACTGGGGACATCCCTTCCACCATGCTGTAGTAGTCGCTTTGTCATGTTAGACAGACTTAAGTTATTGCTTATGGGTATTTTTGCGCAGTGATTACATTTCTGTATCCCTACTGTCTTTTGAGATGCTAAACCACACTTGTACACAGTAGCTTCTGTCCACCATATTGTAAACAGTGTGTGTGTGTGTTGACACGTGGAAAACTGATGATACAGACAGACTGTGCAGTTGGTTCAAAGTTTTTCAGGAATTACAAAGTTCATCCCCACATTTCATTCAAGAACTATTCATGTTTACTTATCCTCAAAGTCATATGATTTCTTGCATTGGGTCTGACAGAACTCTTTCATTTTAACCAAGATAGAGTTAATCAAAAAAGAGACAGAGGAACTTGTCAGTTAAGTTTTTAAATTTTGATGTTGCAAAGGCATAAAAGTAAAACAGGCCTAAATACAAGCAGTTATCAGTATCATTGAAACCAATAACAGACAATTGAGCCTCCTGTCTGATGATTTTCTTTAGTTCTGTGCTACAGTGTGACAGGGTGTAACCCCCTGTTCGACTTATAAAAAGCAACAGATCAGGTCAGTTGGGCAGAATGGACATGAGCAGTGTTTACAAAGGATTCAGTGCCTGGGGCATTTTTGCTCGTTTAGCTCTGTGCTAACAGTGTCCCATTCACACATTCAGCCCCACTTCAAAAACTGACATCGACAGGCTCATTTACATGTAAAAGTAGTACCTGCGTACTAAATGCACCCTTGGTACATAATCATTTTTGTTTATTTGTCTAACCAGTGGAGATGTAGAGACCTTTATTCCCAGGGCTTGAAACTGGCCTCTTCTTAAACCACAGAAAACATTTATAGCATGAAGGACCTTCAAATGATAGTTGGTCCGCTGGACAAGTACCAGCGGACAGCGTAGAGTAGGCAAAATAACATCAAGTAGAATTTACTAGAATGTGGCTGGAGTAAATCTTCCGCCTTGTATAGTTGCTTGCTGTAGTGTGTGACACTTGTTGTCTGTACAAAGGTGGTCAGTTCAGTTGTGGCAAGCTTGTTATTCAGCATTTTTACTCTTAACAGTGTCTGTTGTTTAGTTTTTGACAGTGTATAGTCTAAGCTTGGTTCTTAGCTGTGCTGTAAGTCAGATAAAGTCCGGAGATGATAACAGTGGGCTGTTGATGGATGTTTGGGTGATGGATAGAATGTTTTATTCTTTTCTTTAAGCCTCTGCTGATAAAACTGGTGTTAATGGTGTGTGTCAAACAGCTCACAGTGGCTATGGCCTTTGGTACGATGTAGCCTAGCTATAGTGTGTAAATCATGCCTGTTGCCTGTTATGAGTGATGACTCATAGTTGGGTGTTGCTGATGATGTAAAACAGGCCGAGGCTTCGTAAAGAGGTTGGTTGGGAAAGAGCTATTTAGACTTACGGATAAGCTTACAGATAACCAGTCAGAAGTTGTAAAAAAAAAAAAAAAAAAAAAAAAGTTTTTAAACCATGTAACTGTTTTGCCTAAGTGCCAGCAAGATGATCAGTTTTCATGAATTATGTAGCCTAGTTTGTCTACTTTCACATCTTGTTTGACTTCCCTGTGCCCCCCCCATTCTGAAATCAGTTTCCCATGTGCTTCTTTTCATCTTTTCACTCATACTTTATAGTAAAGATTGTAAACACCCTTGCGTGTTGTGTTTATAATCTAGGAGGAGGCTGGGTGGTTGCTGCCCAGTCGCACTCTGTCAACAGCCTTAAAACCATTGTTGTCACTGGCAGAGCCTGAAGCTGTCGACTTAAATCGGGAGGCGACACGCCTGGCTGATAGTTTGCCTGTTTCTAGTTTAAAAGCTCTGTAGTTGCTTTCTGTTAACCAGAAGTCTTGAAGTTCTGTAGACAGAAGTAACATTTTGTCAGGGCTGACTGTTCCTAATGAGCACACACTTGTTCTGTCCAAATGCCCATGTTTTAATATTCCATGTGGCATCCAGGAGAACATTTGTATGTGAAGCTTTACCATTTGTTAAAAACTCATTAACAGACTTGTGTTTTATCCTCTGGCAGTGAACATAGTTTTATGACATGTTCATGCATTCTGTGGTTTTTGTCTCTCTCGTGTGAATCCATACATCCACTTCCAAGGTCTCTGTCAAATAGTTCTCTACTTTGATGTTTGCTCTTACACACCTTATGCTCAGAAGGACTGTAAGGGCGGCAGAGAGGTGTGTTTAGCTAACAGTTATGGAGTCTGTGGCTTCAAGCTACAGTTTTATAGAGTGCTGCAGGGATGACGTATTTTTGTAGGCCAACCCGGAAGTTCGCATCGCCCTGGTTCCCTTGACAAAAAGCCAATGGGATTTTTCCATTGGATTTTGGAGTATTACAGAAAATAAGCTCTGTGGCAAACAGAAGTTTATGATGCTTACACGTTTTGTTCAGCAAGATAAACTTCACAAACCACTCTTATGATTTTTGAAGTGTAAATGCAAAAGCTAACGTTGGGCTATAAACGAAGTACACCACGGTCGCATGACTTCAACGTCACCACCACTAAGCTTCCAACTTGTAATTTTATTTTGCACGCTTACCTCTTCTACAAAAGCCTTTCGGAAAGTTTGAGTTAAAATAGTTTGCAAGAGTGCGAGTATAAACACAACGAGGCTGTAAAGGCAGACGAGTGAGTAGATGAGTTTCTGTGTTTGGCGTGATGACGTTTAATGTCCCTGACAACAACTGTAGTCTTATTTAGCCACTAGTTAGCAACTGCCTTTTTTAAGACACGTAAAAGCTTCAAAATTCATGAGTGGGGCATTTAGAACAAAACGTAAAAATCTCTTAAGCTTGTGTTAACAACAGACCTTATTTTAGGCATCTAACAAAAAAAAACCACATTGACTTTGAGACAAGGGAACCAGGAGTGCAAAAATAGGTTTTAGACTCATTCCTGCATCACTCTATAGCAGTAGGTTATTATTTAATCTATAGTAATAGTCTGTTTGACCTTTTATGCTATTCCTGAGAAGACTTTCATGTTCTTTTCATGTGGCATTAGTTGATATCCAGTGTGATTTTACAGTCTCCTCCAAAAAACAAACTGTGAACTAACAACCATACAAATTGGAGTGAATAAACTTCTCAGTGTATGACAACATAAAAAATGAGTAGTTCCAGCTCGGATTTACATTGACCATCTGCACAAGGAGATTTGCAGTAGAAGTAGGCTACTGCACATTGTCTAGACTAGCCTAAGCCTATTAGGGACTACTTTCTCTACAGGCCATCTCTGTGCTCCCCGCTGTGTATGATGTATGGGGTTTGTGCTAATGATGGTCCGGCAGTCTGACTGTAAGGTCTGTTGTAAATAGTTGGAAACTTGCAACTAGTTGGTATTCATTTACAAGCCAAGAAATCGTACCAGGGAAGAAAAATAATGGGCTAATGTTGTTTAGTTATGTTATGTCACTGTTGACCAAGAATAAGTTTTAGGTAATTTCTTACAGACCCGTCAGGTGTTTCTTTCATCAACGTCTGACTTTTCCTAATACTCCTTCTTTTATAGCCCTCCTTGGAAAGCCATGATATAAGAAGTCTGTTTGTCTCTCCTCAGCGTGTGTTTATGTTGACCTGTTGTTGTTCTGTTTGTGTTATTAGCAACATGAACCGTGAGGACCGGAATGTGCTCCGAATGAAAGAAAGAGAAAGGAGAAATCAAGAAATCCAGCAGGGAGGAGGAGAGGCCTTTCCAGCGAATTCCCCTCTCTTTCCTGAGCCCTACAAAGTGGTAAATTTGTTTACCTCACATTCAGTTTTGACATGTAATTCATTAGTCAGTTTAGAGGCATTTGTAACAGTGACAGGAAGCGAGAACTGCACATACTACCAGGAGCATTCATGTCAATACAGTTTTGCCATCACATTTTTTTGAAACATCACACCTCTGCTTTTGCTATTTTTTTGCGTGTTTTGTTAAACTGCTAAGAGGAATGTTTAGCTTCAGGCTTCTATGGCAAAGGCAGAAACACTTTCTTTTGCTGTGTGCACGCTTTATGTAATATCTGTTTGACTTCATTCCTACATTGCCTCTGTCTGGGGAAAAAACCAAACCTTTTAGTTGTAATTCGATTAGTTTTTTCTAGGTTTTTCTCAAGAAAATCCTATGTTTGAGTTAGGCTTGAGAATACATTTTGTTGCTGCCTTATTAATGGAAAAAAGAGGGACTTGTGTGTTTTTGTTTTGTCACACTGACCTTCCGGATCCTGCAGTCTTGGGTTTGTTTACAGTTTGTGTGATGAAAGCTAAATAGGGCAAGATATGCTTTAATACCCATGCAGGAGCTGTTTTATGTGACATGTCTGAGCAAGCTCTACTGACAATGACGATCCTTCTTTTAATTAAGATGATCACGCACAAATTTCAAGATGTAATTGGCTGATCTTTGTGCAACACCGTACATTATGTTATGTTAGGTATTAAAAACATTATCAGATACTTTTCCACACCTTTGTGGCTTAGATTAGATTAAACAGTGGTTAGCTGTCAGATAGTCAGCTGTTGACTAACTCTGCACAAAATACAGTCGGTTGAATTGACAGCACCTGTTTTGTAGTGCAAATGTAGAAGGTAAACATAACACCCCAGCCTCCCCCTTTCCTCTTTAGTCTTCTTTCTGTGTTCACAAGACACACATGGATGTAGGCCAGCCAGCTCCCAGCTCCCGCCCTGTCAGTGTAATTGTAAAGAGGATTTGATTCCTCTGTACTCGTCTAATCTTTGCCACTAACCAGATTTAAGCAGGGGTAAGTGGCTCCTCTCCTTAGCTAGAGCTAGCCATCAAAGAGACAGTGAGGAATTTGTCCTGACAGGTTGGGAGTAGAAAGGGGACCAGAGGTGAGTGATGCAGGCCCGTGTGTTTTGGTCCACAACAAAGACTTGACCTTTGCACAGGAAAAAAGGCATTTGCAGCAATTTTATTGTGCATATTTGTCCTTCTGTCTTCAGAAATGTGTAACTGCTTTTAAGAAAATGGGGGTGGCATGCTGTGCTATAGTACAAAAAGCCAACTATTTAAGTAACTCGCGTTTCTACACTTTGTATCTCTCATCTCCTGCTTGTCGGAGTCTTATGTAAGCGTCGGTTTGACCGACCCCCCCCCCCCCATGCTCCACTAAGTGGAAGTTTACTGTGTTCTGCATTAAAGGCCATGTGTGCACACTGCTGCAGCTGTGGCCTCCCAGATGTAGAGCAGCAAAGCAGTAACATTTTTACGGTGCACAGTTCATGCACTTTAAGTCGGCTGCACAGAATGAAGAGCACAAAATTATTTGTTGAAAATTAGAGCCTCGCAATATTGGATTTTTGGGGCTAATACAAGACTAAACGCTATGCTTTTGATATATTTGATGATGCAGTACATGCACACTGTATACAAGTGCTTATTTTTGTAAATCAAGGATCCGTTGAATGTGATTATTAGTAGGCCTTTTTAACCAAATTGTGCCAAGATCTAACTAAACAAACTAAGCAAAGGACATCTCACTAAATCCAAAATCCATTAAGCACATTTGTGTTTGCATTTTGACTGCATCTTCAGAACCACAACGATCAGGCAAATTAGACGGGTAACAGATTCATAACTGATGTCTTAGTTTGTCGTTTGGGCATGTGAAAAGATAGCAGATAGAGGAAATTTGGAAGAGATGGCAATCAGTGTTTTTGTTCTACGTCGTTTATTGTTGTGGAAATGCGATGTTAGAAGTGATGCTGGAAAGGATAGTTCCTGGCTAGCAGGAAAGTACTGCCTCAGGACTGGGTACTTTTTGTGCGGCAGGAACCAAAACTTGAACATGGTTCCTCTGGTCAACATGGAGGTAAAGTTCCTGAGAAAATGTCTGTGGATGAAAAGGGCTGTATGTAAAAGTTTTGACAGAAACCTTTTATTTTTATATTTTAATAGATGTGCAATACAATATGTACAGCACATTATGTTAACACAATATTTACAGTAAAATACAACTTGTCGGACTGTTTTTCTGCTAACACACTATAGAGTTTTGCAATCAATGTCTGTGTAATGATTCAGCTGTTTATTTATTTATTTTTTTAAATTTACCTCAAGCACTTCCTTTTTGTCCTTCATTGTTTTTAGCATCGTCAGCTAACATATGTGCCAGTATTGGTGTGTGACAAGCCGTAATATCAGCTTTTTGAAGTACTTGTCTTTAAGTAGAGGGTATTTCTGTTTCACTGGAGGTCTAATACAATTTTAATAAAGCATGTCATTTATGCTTGTACTACAAAGTGAAACCAACCCCTGTAAAACAAATAGGTGATGCTACACTTCACCAACTACACACGTGTGAGCCAGGCCGCTAGCAGGAGGTAGCGGAGTGCATGTTATAAAGCTGGTTACATTTCCTGCTACACATAACTGCTTGTTTCCTCACCCTCTGTGTGAATCTGTCAAAACTAACTTCGAGGTCCGAGGCTGCATGTGAAACTGGAGAGTCTGCACAGACTTCTGTCATGGGCTGATTGCAAGCATGTCAGCTGGAATCTGTGGCCTCAAAGTGATTGATTAACCTCTGGAGCTATGAGTAGACTCTTATCTGTGTTCGCAGATGGGTGTGGACTGATCTCGGCCCAGTTTGAACAAGCTAGCTGTGTGAATCGCTCATTAGGACCTTTCTGTATGTTGAGTCGGTTATTTTAAATGTAAAACTGGTGACACATGGATTAGGACGGAATTTGTTTCTTTCTTTTGTCAGACGTAAGTCTGCATTTCAGTTAGGCTCTTTTTGCATATTTTGGTGATTTTAAGTTTTTCTTAACAGGAGTGATACATTCTCTCTCCATTTTCAATGTTTTTGATGGAAAGCAATTAACCCAAGTGTTGAACTTGTGCCCATAATGACTGTTTTCTCTGCCCCCTCTTCTCTCCTCTCTGCTTTCCCTCTTTTCATTTCTCTCTCATTTATTTTGTTCTCAATGACTTGTCTGTCTCTTCTTTCTCTGTGGCTGTCTTTTTTGTTTTTTGCTTTTTCATCCTCATCTCCCTGTCCTCTGCCTCACCTCTTCTTCCCCCATCCTCTGCTTCTCTCTTCAGTCCAGCAAGGAAGATAAACTGTCCAGCCGTATTCAGAGCATGCTGGGCAATTACGACGAGATGAAAGAGCCGATTGGTGACACACTTCCAAAGCTTGGCGGTAAACCTTCTAACAGCTCGTCTTCCTCTGAGGAGAAATCGGTCCCACCTTTGTTTGGCGGGGACCAGCGCAGTGTCGGTAGCAGTGGCAGCAGCCAGAGCAGTAAGTGGACTCCTGTCGGCCCCGCAGCAGGTGGATCTTCATCTGGGTCCCAGAAACGCTCCGGAGTCCAGGGCGGGCACGGCAGCCAGAGGGGCAACGGAGGCAGTAGCGGTAGCAGCAGTAGCCAAAGACACGGAGGGGAGGTGCGGGAAAAGAAGTCAAGTAAACACAGTGGAGGGTCAGAGCACTCAAAGTCACACACATCGAGCCCAGCCAAGAGCTCTCTGAGTTCCTCCAGCAGCAACAGCCACTTGCGGGGCTCCTTGTCTGCCGAGCAGCATCACAGCAAGGAGCGCTACCGCTCCAAGTCCCCGCGAGACAGAGAGGCCAACTGGGACTCGCCCTCACGGGTTCACACCTCCTTCCCCAGTGGACAGCACTCGAGTCAGGCTTTTCCCCCATCTCTCATGTCCAAGCTCGGCTCCATGCTGCAGAAGCCCACAGCGTATGTGCGGCCTATGGACGGCCAGGAAACGGCAGAACCCAAGAGCTCACAAGCAGAAAGCTACAGTGGACAGTCACACAGCAGCACCATGGGAGAGATGAAGTCCAACAGCAAGGCCTCTCTTTCCAAACTCAAGATCCCCTCACAGCCTGTAGAGGTAAGGCTTGTCTACAGGCTTTCTATTTGTAATTTTATTCTGAACCCTGTAGCTTATACACTACTCACATTAAGGGTGAACCATGTTTATATGTCACTTAAGATATACAGTATATATATCTACAGTACTGGACATTGTGTGTAGAATATATAGACTTACAATGGCAGAGCAGTGTTTATGCAAGGCAAGGCAGCTTTATTTATATAGCACATTTCAAACACAGAGGCAATTCAAAGTGCTTTACATAGGCAAAGAAAAACATTAGAAGGACATTCAAAATAAAATCAATTAAGAAAAAATAAAATGAAATTTTAAAATGAAATAAAATCAAGTAAAATCAATTAAATAATAGATAAAATGAAATAAATTACATAAAATCAAATAAAATGGTTACAATGCAGTTAAAAGATGTAGTGGCCAATGTAACAAAGGAAATAAAAGTGCATTAGAGAAACCAGTCATGCAAATGCACAGGAGAACAGCAGAGTTTTTAGTTTAGTTTTGAAAGTGGCTAAAGTTGGGGTGCATTTGAGATCTTCAGGAACTTGGTTCCATCTGTGTGCAGCATAGTAGCTAAAAGCAGCTTCACCCTGTTTGGTTCTGACTCGAGGTACAACCAGCGTAGAGCATATATTCATAATGATGTAATAACTGGACTAAATTGCCCCACAGCATGTTACACTTGGTTTGACTGAACTCGTAGGTCTCATAAAATGCCTATATAATGACTCACGCCACTCAAAATGGAGGCTGCCCCTCACCTGCTGCACTGACATCATGTTGTTTATGAACATGTGCTAAACGTGATGTCTTCTGTCTTTAGGGATCCGGCGACGCCAACTGTGTCGATGAGATTCTGAAGGTATGTACATAATTGTATTTGGCTAAAAGCTCAGGCCAACAGTTCATGAGTATTCAGAGAAAAGCCTCCTGCCTGGAGTCAATGAAAGAGCATTTCGCTTTACTCACACCGTACAACTATTTTGCACATTTTTTCCTTGTGTGTGTGTTTTTTTCTTTCTTTCAGGAAATGACTCAGTCGTGGCCCCCGCCACTGACCGCCATCCACACCCCCTGCAAAACGGAGCCCTCCAAGTTTCCATTCCCCACCAAGGTCAGCATTGCACCAGTCCCTGTGTTAACAGCTTGATTCAAATGATTGTGTCATCATGAATTAAGAAGGCTTAATTATTTGTTTATTACTTTTGCATGGTGCAAACAGACCTTACATAACACGCAACCAATCCAGAGAAACTTTGCTTTGTGGAAGTCTAATAGCAGGGTTTGTCCATAGTCTTGAAAGTTTGGAAAATGCTTAATTGCGTAAGTTATTTTTCAAGGTTAGGAATATGCTTGAATTTGAATATACTCCTTGAAAAATGCTTGATTTTCAACATAATTTGGTGTATCATCTAAACAAACATCTTTTAATATTTTAAATGAAACTATTCCATTGTCATATTTGTTTGTCTCGTGGCATTTATAGTAACAAAGGCTTTTTTCTTAGGTACCTTGAAAGTGCTTGAATTTTACTCTTAAAAAGCTGTAATATGAACTATAAACTAATGGGACTTACAATTGATACATATTTAATCTGACAGAAAGTTCAAGTCAGTTTCACTGGTGTTTATTTCACTTAGTGCTTGCATGTAAATATAAACAGCCAGAAACTTGAGGAGGAAAAAATCCTTTTTGAGTCATTCCCTTATTCATTAATTTGGGATGAAAAGACAAACGGGTTCATGAAAATAATTTAGAATTTGTCTTTTTTTTTTTTTTTTTTACCTCAGGACTCTCACCCTTTTCCAAGTGGACACAGTGAGTATTGCACACATTTCCGATTCAAACCAGAACACACACCATCTTTACAAAAGATTTATGTATGTATATATTTCTGATGTGTATATTTATATGTACTTATTGCTCATGAGTCTTGTTTGCGTGTTTTTAGAGCGAGGCAGTTCTTCCAAGAGCTCCAGCAGCCACCAGCCCAAAGCTTGTGATGACCCGCCCACGTAAGTGCTTCATCCTTCTTCATCATAAGCCCATGTTTGTAGTTTTCCCAGTATTGATTCAGACAACAAAAAAGAGAGCAGGATACTAAAACAAATATTCATGATGAGTTAAGAAAAAGTCCAGACATGCATAAATGGCCTCAGTTATGTAGAGCCAGCAATCCCCCAACTGCAGCAATAAAGATTTCATTTAGTTTCATTCCTGTATCTCAGTATGCTTGAAGATGACCTGAAGCTAAGCAGCAGCGAGGACAGTGATGGAGAGCAGGACTCCGCCAAGAATGCGTCAAGGAACACATCAGCAAGGTAAAGCACAAAGCATAGTGAATTTACTTTTGTGAAATTTGAATGCTGAGTTTTTGTTGTGACTCTGTCGGGCAGATGTTGACTCCAGCTCAAGTTTTGAAGCAACGGTGGTTATGTATTGGCTTGCATTATATTCAAAGGTGTTTGTTACATTGTTTTTTATGTTTATGTTTTCAAAACTTGACATGAAGTAAAGAGATTTGTTTCTAACTTTGGAAGTGAACATGTGTACCTGAAATTGTAGACAAGATTTTCAACCCAGGACATGATGCAGTTGTTTGTACGCACACTTAAATTTGTAAAACATGACAAAATTCTGTTTGACTCTCTTCCAAAACAACAGCAATAACAGTGAAGGGGCGGAGCAATCGAGGGATGACTCGAGCAGCCACAGCGGCTCAGAGAGCAGCTCGGGCTCCGACAGCGAGAGCGAAAGCAGCACCACAGACAGCGAAGCCAATGAGCACCCACGGCCCGCCTCTCCTGAAGTAATGACTTAACAGTAACTTTGTACAAAGCTGTGATACTTAGTGATGATTTTGTACATTGTCAACCATTATTTTCAATTGCACTAAGTGTTCCTAGCTCTGTCCACCGTCGTTTTGGGTTGGGATAGTTGCTAGACATTGATTCTTCTTTTTTCGATATTTCTTTTATGTCTAACTAGGTTTCATACATAATCATTTTATCTCACTAAGACATTTTCTTATCTGTGTGTTCTCCTGCTCCCCTTCAGCCTGAACAACCCATGGCCAACAAGTGGCAGCTGGACAACTGGTTCAAGAAGGCCAAGCAGTTCTCACCAGCCTCTCCAGTGGACAATAACGTTCCAACCAAGTGCAAGAAAGAGGGCAGAGATAACGGCTCAGGACGCAGCTATGGTAGCCAGGGAGGGGGGTCAAAAGACTCAACAGCACCCACCCCAAGCAGGGACCTACGGGTGGCGCAAAAGGGCGCAGAGGGTGGCCGTGGCCGACAAAAATCCCCCGCCCAGAGTGAGGGTGGGACGAATCCGCGAAGGAGTGTGGGTAAAAAACAGCCTAAAAAGTCTGAGAAGCCCCCAGTGGTGGAGGAACCCAAGGGAGGTCTGAGAGTGGAGAGTGAGCTGGCTCTGGAGATACCTCCTCATCGGCCCAAAGCTGCTACTAAGGGTTCCCGCAAACCAAGCATCAAAAAAGAACCTAAATCCTCTCCGAGGCCCACTGCACCGGCTGTCACGACCACTGCAGATAAACGCAAAGCCAAGGCACCCACCAAGACTTCGCAGAAGTCTCGCGAGTTTGTCGACACAGACTCTTCATCGTCAGACTCTGAGGGGAATGACAGCATCCCGTCCTCGTCGCAGACACCCAAGTACACGGAGAGTATCAGGACCCCCGTGTGTGTGTTTTCTCCAATGGAAGAGAAAGAACTTTTGTCTCCACTCAGTGACCCAGAGGAGCGCTACCCTGCAAGGCAGCCTCAGCAGCAGGTTTTACTAGTGAAGATAGGTTAGTTGAAACTGCTCATGCGGCAAAGAAGTCTAATACAAATTCTCACTGTACTCAGTGCAGCTATTTTACACTTGTTGTCTAGCTGGAGTGCACACTCCTGAAGCGTTTCTTTACTTTGGACCAAATTCAACCCTACCCTTCCCTTTCCTTCCCATTTCATATAGATCTCAGCTTGCTGTCTAGGATCCCAGGGCGGCCCTACAAGGAGCCTGTAGAGATAAAAGTGGAGAGGGACGACTCTCTAGACAGGGACAGCAAAGACTTCAGCAAGCAGACCACTGAGAAGAGCTCTAGTAAGGCCAAGAGGAAACACAAGGTATGGGACTCGATAGAGCAAATTCCTGTTTGTATTCTCTGCCTCTTTGAGTTCTCGCTTTAAGAGTGGGTCCTCTCACTTAAACATCATGTAGATTTTTAAGATTATCTACACACTTGCCCAAAAAAGAGCTTTTTTAGAGGGTTATGTTTTCACTATGAATGAGCTTTTTTTGTTATTACTTTCATCAGGGAAGTTATGATCGTTCCATTTTAGTTATCCTTCCAACAGGATACCGTATCTCTTAAAATAACCTCCAAACAGATTTCCATTAAAGCAAGAAAATGCCTTTGAGCCAAGGAACAATTGATTCAATTTTGGTGGACATCCAGACCTAGAAATTCTGCCATTAGGTGATTGTGCAATTTTTTTTAAAATCATAGCTGTGAGACTACCAGAGAGACTTACAATCTAAGTGATATCTTAGGGTGTAACAGCAAGTTGAAAAACCATTAAGCATTGGTTGTACTGTACCGTGTAAGAGGTCAAGTGCTTGGTTGCAAATTTCTTTGTCTTCTTCCTGCGAAGCCATATGCACACACGAACAAATCCTCTGATGTCTTTTGCTTTTAATTTTCTGTGATCTTTAAATCTCTAGAACGACGAAGAAGGTACCAAGCCAGAGAGCAAGCGATGCAAGCTAGAGGAGAAGTCCCTATCTCATCATAAAAACAGCAGTAAAGAGTGCGTATTCTTCCTTTTTTCCTCCTGATTATCATTCACAGTAAAGCCTCTGCACACCGGGAACACTTGGCACAGTTGGTGTGACAGTAGTACTTAATTTCTTTACAGGCAAAATGAAGCTTGCCAAATGTATTTTTCTCTATTCTTACAATTCACAAAATAAACCCTATAAACTCTAATGAGCATCATAAAATCAAAGCGTAAAATCTCACTGACGTGGCTTTGTTTATTACATCGCTGACTCTTCAAGCTGCACCTGTTAACCTTTATTCTAATAACATCTGTTAGGTTCTTAGTGTTGAATTACCTGGAATGTTAATATTTAATCTTTTAGTGTTAATATGTTCTGATGTTCAGCTCCATTTAAATAATAAGAAAGATACATGTATTACAATGACGATTCTTATCCCACCAGGTCTAAGAGGTCTTTGGAGAAGAAAGAGGAGCCAGTCCCTTCTCCTTCCATGTCAGGTCTTCAGCGGACGCCCAAGGCAGATCATCCGAGTCGGAAGAGGACAGTCAGCCAGTCGTCCACCTCTTTGTCCAGCGGGACAGGAAGTGGAAAGGAGGGAAGCCACAGCACCAAGGGCAACTCCACCTCCAAACACAGAAAAGGAGAGGACAAGGGACGCAGCACACGCGATGGCAAGGTGGGTGCGAGTAACATTACCACCGGGCATTTACTGTCTGTGTGAATACCTGGAAGGTATTGTGGATACTGAGAAGTGTGAGTCGTGTTTGCAGCGTTTCCCCTGGGGAACTTAAATAACGGAGCAAGCATTACACAAAAAAAAGTTGTTGCTGTGAAAAGAAGGGGTGTGGATGAGAACAAAGCTTGATGGGTTTTAATGTCTTAAATACTTAATGTGTATGTTTATTTAGGGTGTGCATATATTTCAATATGATTCATGTCACGGATGCGTCAAGTATTTACACTGTTTGTATAACCAGCAGCTAATCACTAAATTATTTGGGTCTATATATTGTATATGCCCAGCCTTAAAGCAATCTCACCTTTTTCTCCATTTTATCCACCACTTCAAACACCAGGCCCCTTTTTTCCTGAAACTTTATTCCCTCTCACTTGCTTTCTCTGCAGGAGAAATCCTCAAAGGGCTGTGATAACCAGCTGGCTGTGCCTCCGCTCTCCACGGACGGCTCCAAGTCTCAAAGATCCAAGCTGGTGTTTGAGGACAGGTAAGAGGAGCTCTTTCCACTGTGGATAACCTCTCAGCAGGATATGCAGAAAGAACTGCTGTGGGGATCTAGGGTTGCCTTTGATGCATAAAGCTGTAGGAGGTTGGGGAGGTCATGATGTGCCTGCATGCAGGAGAGATGACGTAAATTTCCATTTTAAAAGGCTCTCTGTTGCGAGTCTGTGTTCTTTTCATGCAGAGGTAAAGAAACAACATTGTCTTGCTTCTTATTTTTGTGTCTTTTGTTTCAGGGTTTGATTTAATGGAAGAAAAATGATTTTTGTGGATGTGTACTTTCCAGATTCTGTTTAGAGGAAATGTATGTGGAAACTGAGCCATGACACGGTGTTGTAAAAATGTTTCTGTTAAATGATTGGGCTTTTTCTTTTAAATAGTTCAGAGAAGACCTGTTAATAATTTTGTTTCAGGGTCCATTCAGCAGATCACTACTTACAAGAGGCCAAGAAACTTAAACACAATGCAGATGCACTGGTAAGTGCCTAATGATTATATGCATGTGTAATTGAGGTGTCATGGTGTCAGTTGCTGCATGCAAAGCAGTGAGAGCGAGTAAAACAACATCCTGGTGAGATTTTGCAACACATTTCCTTTCTTGCTGAAATGTATGTGATTGTATGGTATTTATTGTATTGACTGGGAAATATAGACTCAAAGTTTCCAAAGCCCATTTCTCTGTGAACTCACAGGTTTTGAGCATGTTAAAAAAACAAAACAAACAAACAAATGCTTTTGATACTGGGTCACAGATAGATGAACAGGTGGCTAGATTTAACTGCAGGTCGGGTATCAGTTACTGACCTGGGGATAATGAGATATCTAACTCTGCTGCATTTTATTTCCACTTAAAATCCTTGAAAAATTATTATTTTTTAAGTTTAAGAACAGAACATAACTTCTACATAAAGTTAGACAAACAAACCACTGATACAAACAAAAAAGTGCACCCCATCCAGAATATTTGTTTTTGTTCTCTCTTAAAAATGATATTTTACATTCTGTCCATTATGCATGTGCTCACACTGCAATTCATTAGTTCACATCTGTTATGTTGTACATTAAATCCAAAGGCCAATACATAAACCATTGAGTTAACTGTTACTGCTGTTAAATGAAAAGAGGGTTTATGTAATCCACACCGAGTCATATATATAAGCCATGTCAGTTGTGTAACATGGCCATGCCAAAATCTTGTCAAATTTATATTTAAAAAAAATAAATTTAGACTGCTCACTAACTTGCGATGCACCGCCAACAGTGATTTTATTTTTGCTATGTCCCTGTTCCTTCTTTTGAAGTTGGATCGTTTCGAGAAGGCCGTTTACTACCTGGACGCTGTGGTGTCTTTCATTGAATGTGGCAATGCGCTGGAGAAGAGCGCCCAAGAGGCCAAGTCTCCGTTCCCCATGTATGCCGAAACGGTGGAGCTTATCAAGTAAGGACAAACATAAATACTTCATCACTGTCACAGACTTGCAATTTTAAAGGGGAGCTCCACCAGTTTCAAAATCTGTTTACAGGTCTTGGGAAGTACTACAGCATATATGAAAAAAGTTATATAAAGTGAGGCAGTGTCAGTTGGGGCTGAAGACTAAAGTTTGTGTGTGTGCATTGGTCTCAAAATTCTTAAATTTTTTCTGGTTCCTGTGGTTTTTATATTATACACTTGTTTCTGTCTTATTGTTGTTTTTACGATCTACACTTGTTCTGTGTTCTGATCGTATCATCTGTGAAGCACTTTGAATTGCACTTACCTGAATGAAAGGTGCTATACAAATAAAGTTTGATTGAAAATGAAAATATATCTGAGGGTGTGGAGTTAGAAAGAGGTCTGAGGCTTGAGGCTAGCGGGTCGAGGCTACATTAGCCACTTCTAGCATAACACACCCAAATCTCCGAATTAGCTGTTTCTATAATGACTTAAACATTTGGTTCTCCTAGAAACTTAAACATCTGTTCTCTATTTTCAGATACACTATGAAGTTAAAAAGCTACATGGCCCCAGATGCTACTTCAGCAGACAAGAGGCTAGCTGTGCTTTGGTAAGTATGCTGACTGATGGATATCCATTTCATGTTCAAGAGGTGTCGTCTGTCCTTTAGCCTTCAACTCAAAAGTACGCAAAATCCTGGCCATTTTGATTAAGGAGACTTGTGTATTTTTAATTGTCCACATATTCATTGGTGTCTTCTTGGCAAGTTTTAGATCAATATTAACCTATTTCTCTTTCCAGCCTACGATGCCAGTCTCTCCTCTACCTGCGGTTATTCAAGCTGAGGAAGGACAGTGCACTGAAATACTCGAAAACACTCACCGAACACTTAAAGGTACTTTTGTTTCCTAGAAGCTGAAATCAAGTCAACCTTCAAAACCAAAGTAACACAATATAAATTCCATCTGTCGTGTTTTTTTTTTTTTTTTTGTTGTTGTTGTTTTTGTGAATGTGTAACCTGCTTCCTTTCTGTGGACATAATGTTCTCCTCGTTTTGTTTGACAGAATTCTCTGAGTAACACCCAGGCTCCCTCTCCTGGAATGGGAAAGTAAGTCATGTCTCCCTTTTTGTTTGGAGATTTAAACCAATTGTAAAGGAGACATCTGTTTCCCAAGTGTGACATCTAAAAGTTTTAGATTTTCACAAAAAGTTAAGAAAACTATTGGAAATACTTTTATTTTTTATATATATATATATATAAATATAAAAAATCAGCTCCTATGCCGATATTTGTTGCCTTGATTTAATTCCACCTGTTTTTACATCTTGTGAAGAATGGTTTGAAGCTATTGAGTCATACAGGGCAGCAGTTGCCTAAATACTGCTTTCAATGATGATTTTCAGTTAGTGTTCCATATATTTAACTGTCATGTGGTCACAGGTATTTGTTTGACTTCTAAAAATAACTTAACTATTCACCGAACTGTTTCTAAACCAGTACCAGCACTCTCATTACCCGGTCTGCTTGTTCCTGTTTCCTCACGCAGCAAGGCAGCAGGTATGCCCTCTCCAGTGTCTCCCAAACTGTCACCTGGCTCGGCCGGTGGCTACTCGTCAGTCAGCAGCAACAGCAGCGCCAGCTCGTCTGTGACCATACCTCAGCGTATCCACCAGATGGCTGCCAGCTACGTCCAGGTCACCTCCAACTTCCTGTACGCCACCGAGGTCTGGGACCAGGCTGAGCAACTATCCAAGGAGCAGAAAGGTAAACTACTTCAGAAACTAGGTGTGTTACTTTATTTTTTATTATTGTTACTTAGATAGTTAGGTAGTCCCTCCAGCTTCTATTGTTTTAGCCTTTGAATACATAGCTGAAGCAATGTGTGCGCACACACACACACACACACACACACACACACACACACACACACACACACACACAAAATACCCTTTCCTGTAACCTCTCTACTGTACACTGTCTAAAGTAAAAAATGCCCATAAAAATATACTTTAAATCTGAGTACAGGCTAGAAATAAAGCTTTTAAGTCTCAGGATGTACTGAACTGATTGTTAAATTGTTAGTTAGTAATAAGCATTTCTATCTAGTGCTGAAACGATTTTGATAGTTGATTAATTGTTTGAAAGTAATTTTATATTTTAACAGAAACAAGATATATGCTGGTTTCAGCTTCTCAAATGTGAGAATTTGCTGGTTTTTCTGTTTTACTATCATGATGTAAATAAATATCTTTAGGTTTTGAGATGTTTGTTGGTCAGAAGCAATTTGAAGACATCATCTTAGGCTCTGGGAAATAGTTTTTCACTCTTTGCTGACAATTTATAGACTAAACAATTAATTGATTATTTAAAAATGGTGAATAGTTTATAATGAAAATAATTGTTCTGCAAACCTCCCACAGATGCATTTTCTGCTTTCCTGTTGTGAAAGCAGAAAATGATCTTTCTTGAACCTGCCTTGAGTAACTGGCTTTCAAACTGACGCTGCTGCCTCCCACTGTGTCTTTGTTTTCCCAGAGTTCTTCTTGGAATTGGACAAGGTGATGGGTCCTCTGATCTTCAACACCAGCAGCATGACAGAACTGGTGCGTTATACACGGCAGGGCCTCCACTGGCTGCGCCTGGACGCAAAACTTATTCCCTAGCGCGAACTCGCTCCCTACACGCTGCTTACACACACACACACACACACACACACACACACACACCTCTCAGCCTCAGCAACATGTGCTCAAAGACACACAAGCATGCCCTCACAGACAGACACACATACAATTATGTACTGTATGCACACACACACACAGTCCACCTCTGGTCCTCCATGTACACACACATGTGATGAACTTCTCAGACATATCTCCAACACTGTGTCCATTTCCTACACCAGCTTGCCAAAAACACTGAGCAATTTAGAGCATCTCACACCATCGACAGCACCACACAGGGAGAAGCATCGGAACTGCAGCACAGGAACAAAAAGAGCTCATCTCCACTCTTCATATATCGGCATTCTTACAAAATCTTTGGAGGCCATGTTTTTATCTATTTGGCATGGAAGCGCTGGGTGAATTATTTGTTATGAACACGCTTAAAAATGGGGTTTGGTTTTTAGGCTACTTTGGCTTTTAACTTTTTATTTAACTTTGTTTCACCAAAGTACCTCCCATAAACACCAAAGGTGCTTTAAAATGAAGGTTTCTCTTTATCATTTGTGTGCCTTGTATGTGAGCTACAGGAAAACAAACAGCCACCCGTCATGTTTGAATACTTTTTTTTTTTTTTTTTTTTTTTTTTT
>LKNJ01004158.1:0-11367 GCA_002120245.1 Maccullochella peelii | reverse complement strand
TTTTTTTTTTTTTTTTTTTTTTTTGCTATAACTCGTTTAATGCATTTTTAAACATTTAGCAGTTAATGGAAGCTGGCAACAATTATGTTTTAAATTGCAGTCTTTCAGTTTTAAGCCAACGCATTTGGCATTTTAGAGCAAAGATGGTGTCTGCCACTACATTACACCATCTGGATTTATTTTTCCTTCAAAGTCTCTAGGCGCAAATGGTTAATCTTGGAGTGTGCCCACCAGATTTAAGGACTGTAGGAAGGGGCTACTGTGCACATCAGATTAATACTTCTGACACACACATATTTATAAATGTTCTCGTTATAGATCAGTGTATTAGTTTTTAACAGTGTATTTTCCGGAATCATGAACTTCTTTTAGCCCTGCTAGAAAATGAAATGTTGGTAATTTTGTTCAAACCACTTTGGCCTGGTTTGGTGCAAGGAGCAGCATGGCCTCTAGGGACCGCTAGCAGGGGGGGTTTAGACTCTTGGCCTCTAATAAAATTGACCATGTTAATGTTCTCTCTAAGAGATTTGCTGTCTTTGAAGCTCCAGAATACAAGTCTCTTCCTATGAAATGTTTTTACACATTGTTCATTGAAAAATTTCCTCAAGGATGAGTCACTTCCAGACGGTGTTATTCTTGTTTTGATCCCCTTGTTTGCTCAGAGTGTATTTTTCTAAAGAACAGCAGGGAGTGTCTTAAGTATTGAAATCGTTTCCACGTATACAATGCAGTTATTCACATTGCAGTTTATAAAAGCAGGGCCTGAGAGACCACTAATTTGGCAGAACAAAAGCAAATTCATCTGAAAGGAAAGATGTTCTTTAGAGAGGCAGTCATCAGTGATGCAGATTAGCAATGCTGCATTTATAGAACAAAGAGTTTTAAGTCTATGATTATATATTTCCAAAAAGAAGTATAAAGGCCAATATAGATTTTATTTATTTACCAAGCAGGTTTTTTTTTCTTCTTTTTTCTTCTGGCCAAGCAGAAGCATAACTTTTCAAATGCATACTTGTAAAACAGGGTTGAACAAGGGTTATAAGATGCAAAGTTATTTGTATATGTAATTGTATTTAAATTTTAAAATCTTAATCATACCTGTATTACAAGACGGTAGCTAAGAAATGTGTCAGCTAGTTGTTGTTAATGTGGTACAGCAGGCGGGGTAAAGACAGCAGCGTAACGGCGTATGCCAGCTGTCTGGATATGAACATTTCTGTTGGATATTTAAAATTACTGGTTGTCATCAAGGGAAATGTGGATGACAGTGGTTTTGAATGAAGACGTTATCATTTCACCCAAGATTTCAGTTGACATTTGGGTGTTTGGTAATGTTCAATGACATGAAGGACTGTCCTTTTTTGTGTTTTTTTTTAATTTATTTTTTTATCCCACTTCCTACTAAAACATGCTGGAAATATTTAAGCCTGGGCCAAATAGAATTCATGGAAACTGTTATTGGTTGGTTTTGTTTTAGTTAACAGCAGATGAGTTTGGACAAGAAGAAAGTACCAGAAAGTTTAAGACTTGTGATAGTCTGTAACTATCTGGTACTTTTCTTCTATTTTCAAACATAAATTTGGTGTGTTTTCTGAACTCACCTTTTTTCATCTCAAGACAAAACAAATCTTAAGAATTACTATTTGGCCTGTGTTTGACTTTTTTTTTTTTGTTGTTGTGTTTTTGTATTTTCTTTCCTTCACTGACTCCCTGGCCTTTATTGTAGGAGGGGAAACTGTTATTTCCTCTTGCACTTGAAAAAGATTAAGTCAGAGGATGTATTGTTTTAATCTATGCAGGATTTTTACACAAAAGAATCTGTTTCTGTGGAAAAATATTTGATTTTTAGGCTTGGGATTTTTTCCCCCCGCTCCTTTTTTCCCCCGCCTCAGTGAGAAACCTGTTCAACTCAAGTGTCCAATGCCTTTAGCTTTTGCAATTTTGTGTATTGGTTTAGTATATATGTGTATATAGATCTGTTTTTTTATAACCAAACACAGATGGCTTGAGCCATTTTGTACTTAAAGCTGGAGGCCACTTTTCTCATAGGAATTCCTCTGTGGGTTTTGCCAGCCCAATCAATGTCTTCATACACTGGTACACTTTGTAAGTACAGGTCTGCGCCTTGTGTTCCCTACACTATCTTGTAGTCAAATGTACAAAATTTAGCATTAGAATAATTTTTAACAGTTTGCTACTCACTTATTTATTTTTCTGCCCCTTTGCCTAATGTTTTTTTTTCTATTTTGCCATGTTAAGGAGTACCATTTTATGAAATAGGAAGCTGTAAATGTATCTGGGTTGTTCATGATGAGATTTCATTGTAAGTAGTAATTAATATTAATTCTAACTTGAACGAATCCAGGGTAAGAGGAGTTTTTTGACATTCATTAGGAAGATGTTAACACTTGCATGTTTCTATTTAAATACAAATGTATAAATTGTAAATATAACATTTCTTTAAGGGTGAATTTCTACTACAGGTTGACATTTTTATTGAAATTTAAAAATGCTGTAAATACATTTGTGAGATACTTTATGCACATTTTTTTTCTTCTCTGTGGGCTTTTTGTGTTCTCTTCTTCTTCCAATCTGTTACAGATGACACCCCAGTCTCTTAACACTGTATATCAAATTGATTTCTCAGTCTTTTTCTTACTGTGCTCGTATTCTTTGTCTCCTGCTTCACTGTCTCTCAGTATCATGGTCGCCACATAATCATTGTCTCTAGATCCAAGTGCGAATATTTTGTCTTCTCTGTATTTGATATGGAGGCGTGTACTTTTCATGAAATGTATATTGTTGATCTCATGGGATGGATGGATGGTGTGTACAGTCTGTTATGTAAAACCACGTCTGTTTTGTCCTCATGGGAGAGATGTATTTACTATTTGTCCCTTTTGAACAATTGGTCCAACATGTCTTTTGAAACAGAGGTATTTCTCTACAGGTCAAAACAGTTGTAGCAGTTTATACAGTATGTTGTATAACACCTTTTTTCTAAAAGTCGTCTCTAAAGTTGAGACCAGCAGCATACACTATGTACAATAGTCTAAATTGGATTAGTTTTAAGAGAACTGATAGAGATACTATATATGATGGATGCAATATGATTAAAGGTACTGATTGAGTTTGATCTTCAAACTTAGGTTATGTAATTTAAAAGCATTCTTGTGAAGTGAGTATTAATTGTGACTAATGAGAGTCTGTCCTGAATATTCTTTGTATTTTCCTGTATTGAGAATAAAATATATATGGATATGTTTAATGGAGTGTTACTCATTTTATTTTAGCAGCACAAGACTATTTAGTTTTAGAGGGAGGAAAAGAACGCTTGAAGCAACTGATGCATGCATCTCATGTCATTTTGGAGTCTTTATTTACTTGTATAAGTCTAAAAGATGGCTAGAGAACCTGTTAAATACTGATATTTCATTTTGCCAAGTGATATTTGGGAAAATTAAAAAAATATAAGTAAAACTTGGAGGTCCCTGACGGCCTAAATAAATTGGACTTAATGTTTTTCTTTGATTTACTGAACAATACACTTGCATGCAACATGCCCTGTAGAGTTCTCTTTTAAACAAACAAAACTTATGTTTACACTCGGTGTTACTCACCAAAATGCACTATTTGTATCCTTGAAGGCTAATGGCGTGTGTGCACGCATGTGCATCCTCATCAGCCTTACCAGAGGTCAACAACTCCCCCTTTTTTTTTTTTTCTCCCTGATGTTGTTTTCGGAGCACAACTGGAAATGAAGTAACACTCTTTCATAATGTCTAAATAAATACACATGGCGTAGGCAACATCATTTTGAAGCAACTAACCGCT
This sequence comes from Maccullochella peelii, assembly GCA_002120245.1. Lineage (NCBI taxonomy): Eukaryota > Metazoa > Chordata > Actinopteri > Centrarchiformes > Percichthyidae > Maccullochella > Maccullochella peelii. Next base: position 7,533 of record LKNJ01004158.1, on the reverse strand, counting down.
ATAAAGAGTCCAAATGTCTGCCTGGATTTGACAAGTACTGCTAATTGAGCAGTAGTGACCCATCCCATATAGTGACTTAGTACAACACAGACAAATCAGTTCTCAGTGAATAAATGGTCAAGAGTTGCTATTCTCATTGCTGTCATCCCATCAATTTCAGCCTCATTATCACTGGATTTTCATTACAGTGACCGTTACTGTTATGATTGAAATAGTGCCACTTACACCGCAATAATGACAATATGAACAGTGAGGAGGCTTTAATTGTGCTTAATTATGATATTTTGATGGCTTCCTGGATTGTAATCTAGAAAGGAAGGAAAGCAGCTATAGTTATTTTCAAAAACACAAATACACAAACAAACATTTACCATTATGGCAGATGGCTTTAAGGTCGGATTGATGGTTTAAAGATAGAGAAAAATGTACAATACAGTTTGCAGGGGGAAATATTGCTATTGCACTCTATCTGGAAACAATTTGTGGTCATTTTAGAAAAGAACTGGATCCAAGTTACATCATGAGTCTGGTTTTATTTTTGCCATTATATTAATAATGCTTGACATGTATGTAATTGTAACATATTGTGACCCTGCCGTAAATATAATAGGTACATATAAATTGTAAATGTAACATATGTACCTAAAAGCATTGAATAATGTTGTAATGAATAACAATGGAGTAACAAATAATGCCAGATGGATAAAAAAATATTGGTGGTGGCCTTGAAGATGCTCATATTTTGTTCTTCTACTGTTGTTTGTCTATTTTAATAAGAAATAAATGGTGCCTAGTTAATATTTGTGTGCATGAAACAAAGGTATTCAAAGTAGTTTATATAGCTTTGCATTGCAGAGACTCTTAGAAATGATTAGCTCCTTTCAATCCACATTGCGCTGCCCTCAGAACATTAACTCTTATGTAGACTGGTGATGTTTTTCATGGCCACCTTGTCTTTTCACTTTTTATTTTAATTTTTTCTCTTGTCAATTTTTACCTATCAAATTTGAAAGACTGCCATTTTCCTTGACAGTGAGAATATGTCATTTGTTCAACTATTCACTTCCACTGCATGTCTCTGTCGGTGAGTTCAGTATAGCAGTAAAAAATGTCACTGTTCACTTTTAGCTTCTGCCTGTTTCCAGTGAAATGAAGAACATGAAAACAATACAGAGCAATTCCCGTTTTCGCTGTTCCGCCATTAACACGGACTGGCCAATAGGGTGTCGTGTATTCCCAAAGTGCCCGCCTCCCACCGCATCTGATTGGCCTACTTGGTCCTCTGTTACCTTTCATCCGCTTCTTCCTCCAGGGAATAAGGTAAGCTAACTGCGAGAGAAGGAAAAGGAAAGCTCATTACCCGGCGCGCCAGCGAAAAGTGAATTTTGCCCGTCAGTTTATGTATCTCTAATTGTTATTCTTTCGAGAAGAGGAAAAAAATCCGAGAGAAACAAGGACTACAAGTTACAAACCTTGAAGTGAACGGGAAGCAGCAGGTACGTGAAGGGGACTTTGGTAGCAGCAGGTGCATCTAGTATCGCTGTGGCTGTTCAGTTTCGGTTGTCAACTGTCAACCTGTTGCGTACTATTTCCTGTGAAACTGTTATAGGATAGCTTAATGAAAATTAACGAAATATTTTATTTTGAACCTCACTCTATAGGGGTAGTTTTTTAAAAGTTGTGCGTGTCGGGAGTAAAATACACGTTGTCATTTAATAAGCTACAACTGCTCTAGTCCTTGTTAGTGGTCATTGTGACTGATTGTATTTTTGTCATCTGTTGGATTGCAACTGAATTGTCTGTAATACCAAGTTCAGACTTGTAGACTAGATATACATTTTGTAATTGTTATTATATCCTAAAATTGATTTGTTTTCTTGAACCTTCTAGGACTGTAGTTTACCTTTCTCACCTCTTTGGCTGTATATATTTGTAATCTTTACCTATACGTGTTGAGTTCTTCTTAATAGTTTATAATGTATTAGGCTACTGCTAAAACATTTAGTTAATACTTACAAATCCTAAATATCTCTTGGGTGTTGGACTGTTGAAAGCAATTTAACGTTACGTTGGTCTCTGGGAAAACAATTGACAGACAAATTGATGATGAAAATGATGGTTGGTTGCATCCCTGTAATGGATAGTGTGGACTGGAGACAAACACCAACCCAAACTACTGTTATCACCACATTTAATTGCCATTGCCATACTTTCTGTGTAGTACATATGCAATGTTTGTTTGCAAGTATTGTGAGAACAACATAGTGTTGACCTTCCTTAGCCTTATCTCCTTGCCTCAAATTGATACCTGGCCCTGAATTATGCACAGGAGGGCCTTTCTACCTAATGACTGGACTATGTTTTATTTAAAGTGGGAACAAAAGGTGCCACGGCTGTGGCAGGGTTGCTTTGGGGGAAACCAGACACTGGTGTTTTGTGCTGTGGCTGAAACTGAAGTACTCATGCGGCGCGTTGGTCAGATGGTGGGAGCAGGAGGAGCACACTGGCCCCTCTGTGCTCTGATGCTGGATGCCCTGCTTAGGCCACTGACCCGGCTCAACTCCACTGCACCCACAGAGTCTGACCAAAGAGACCCATACAGAGACGTTAGTGCAGAGTAGACGTGCATGTAGGTGTAATGCATGCGTATATACACACACACACACACACACACAGACAGACAGACAGACAGACAGACAGAGACAAAGACAAGTGACACATGCACAGAGGGAGGCAGAGGCATGAGAACCCAAAAGCATTCATCCACCTTCTACAGGCAAGTGCCCACATAAACACCTGTTGACCTGAAAGTCATCTAATGTTGCACTGATTCATGCTCCGATGGATTGTTGAACTTGTTAGATAAAGTACTGACTCAGCAGCACCCTGCTATGATAACTTGACACAAAGCCAAAACATGCAAGCATTTGGCAATAATACACACATTTGGTGACAGTTGCATACAGGTGGTTGTATAAATTATAGCTTGAATAGGTGGTGTGTGTGTGTGTGTGTGTGTGTGTGTGTGTGTTTGCAGGAAGATTAAAGAAGGAAGGAAGCCAGAAACAAAAGATGGAAGCAAATAGAAGGGCAAGGCAGTAAAATAAGAGTAGGGTCACAGAAGCCATGGCCCTTACACGTAAACATTCCCTGAAACATAATCTCTTTCTCTTTCTCCCTCTAAGGTAACAAAAAATGTGTACACAGTATCCACTGTGTGCTGCAGAAAAAGCAGTTCAACAGCATAGAATAACTGTGTATAGTGTTGTCATTTTAGACATGCTCTGGTCATATTGCTGTAACAACACCAGATTCTCACACTGGGGCTGGTCACTTTTTGTTTTTTGTTTTTTTTTCCCCACAGTGGAAAATTACTCTTGGTGCGTTTGAGTATGTGCTTTTGACTCGGATGTTTACATTCCTTCAGTGACCTTTCACACAGCCCACCTCTACAAGGATGAACTAACTGGTATGACTATGTGGGTAAGGTTTTCAGATGCAAAAAGTCTAAACCATAAACAAAGCAGCTGAAAGGTAGAGAAATCTTTATCAAATTACCCAACCCTGCTGTTATTAAATCATTATCATTATTGATAATAGTCAAGGATGTAGCAGGAAGGTGTGAGACTTATAAATCAGTTAACTGCTCGTTGGTGTCTGTTATTCTTACCTGTATTGTTTACATTTTCCCATAATGGAAGTGTTATCTTGTTGGAATTCCTCCTCTCCCTTGTACCTGCATGATGTGAGGCTTTCACTGGCATTGTTGGTTTCTGGAAAACAAAAGCTTTAAGGAAATAGCTGATGTAGTGAATGACTCATTCTAAGGCATGGGGAATTCAATAGTGTTTTTCTTTTAAAAGGTGATATGATTGACTCAGACTGCTTGTAATCAGTAATGTATTAAGTGTAAACCACTAACGTGATTTAGCGTGATATAAATATGAATCAGGTGTTGTGATCAACTACCAACAGGTTTTGATATGCAGTGTTTTAGTAATAATTGAAGATTTAATTAACAGGAATAACAAAAGGGAACAGGGCTCCATTTTAGCCCCAAAAGAATGAGATTGTGCTTGTAGGGTAGAGCTACAAAGTAAAAACTACTTGGCTGACCAAAGTCCATCAGACCCGTTATTATCAAGGGTTTCATGGTTAAAGTGAGACTGTTCAGGATGACATATTGGCAGTGTTGGAGATAAGCTCAGGACATTGTGTCATGCAGAAGTACCTGTGTATATTTTACTGCTTTGTTACATCTTGGTGATACTAATTATAACAATAATTCAACTGTGGTTAGCATGGATGCTAGTTAGCATAAGGTGTGGTGTTCTGGTTTGTGAAAGTTATTATAATGTCATGCTCTGTTTTGAAAATAATGACTTTGGGAAGGTTGACAAGGTGATGGATGCATGTTTTAGAGTGCATGATTGTAACACTCAAGTATGCAGGTATGCTTAGGTTGTGTGACATCATTGCAGGAAGGTCTCGTTAAACACTGATAAGATGATCAGGGTGAATGATCCCATTCTCTAGAGTAAGAGCACAGAAGAGGAAGGGAGAAGCATGCTTAAGATGTCATATTCAAGTTAAAATTTCCCCACAGCATTAATAAGTAATAGGAAACAATAGAAGGAAAATCTGAGGTTGTTGTAACTGGCAGGCATGTTGCGAATGGAAACATTAATATGGAAATACTTTGATGTTAAATAGCTTTACTGATAATCAGGATGAAAGCCGCAGTACTTTAACATTACATCATTATGGTAGCTAATCAATGAGTGCATGCGTGTGTGTTGATTTTTCCAATTGCTATCATAGACATAATAACTGTGGTGTTTTTTTTTTAATCCATAATCACAGTGAAGACTTTCCTCTAACGTATTATGACTTTTGTACAGATGTTACCATGGTATTTGCATTGTCTGAAAGGCTTTCTCTGAAGTTAATGATAATGGTGAGAAAGATAGTTGGTTACCACATAAGTAGGCATAAGTAATAGTAGTATGGGTGGATTGGGTTTTTTTTAATTAAACTGCTTGGCTACCCTGTTACCAGTTAGGTTAATTTTTTGCTGCCAGTTATTGGCCTAGAAGGGAACACCCCCNCCCCCCCCCCCCCCACCCCCCGCACAATTGATTGAAATTTATTGTTTAAAAAAAAAAAAAAAAGTAATATAATGTACAACAGAGAGCTCCAGTGAATTGTTTCAAGCATGTGGATAAATTCCCCCACTTTGTTCTTCACTTTTAGCAGCACCTGCATGGAACAGGTTGGATCTGGGTGGATCTTTTTTGCAGATAGGGCCAGGGGGCTTTTTTTTTTTCCTACCTGGGTTTGACCACTCTCTGGTCTGCAGTTGTGATTTATTGTCAGATCCTCCTTCTTTTGTCAGGGGAACAGAGAGGCCTCTTTAGGTCCTATAGAGCAGATGGACGAGAAGGAGACAAATGGCTGTCAGAGGTTATCGGTCGCTAATACGAGACCCCCTGAGGGCAGGCTGGAAGGTGTGTATGGTTATGTGTGTCTGTCTACCTGCCTATTCTGGTTATCTGACAGGACCACACCTACACTATTGTATGGCCCTATAGGACCCTCAATTGGATCTGGCAGTGTCATATGTCATGTGCGTATGTGGGTATGTGTGCATGTGTGTGCCAGAGTGTGTGAGTAACCTACTTGTATAGGCAGCTTTTAAAAATGTGTTCTACTCCTTTTCTCTACTTTTTGGGGAAATATAGATAGAGAAAAAACAATTGTCGTAGCCGCAACAGGCAATAAACAAAACTCTTTAATGTAGGCAATAAAAAAAGCCAAATACTGTCACTGAGTAGTTAAAGGTGCACTGTTAAGTTCTCTTTTAAAGAAACAAAAGTTATGTTTACATTCAGTGTTACCTTACCTTGTATCCTTGAGCTCTAACAAATGTGTTGAATGCATTTTCTTCCTTAACATTTGCAAAGTCGACATTTTGAAACCTGCATTGTTTATCCATGTTTACTAGCAAACTGTCTTCTCCTCCCCTACCTTTGCTGACACATTGCTGCGTATTTTGGCGCATTACCGCCACCTTGAATGAATAATGTGAAATCAGTGGCAGACTGTGTATCGTGCCTCACTTGCAAGTGTGAAACAAACAAAATGGGGATCCATTCATAAAATAACCTGTTCCATAGTGCTACTACAGGTAAAAACTCCACTTTTAAGAGATTTATAATTTTCATGTTTGCATTATAAAAAGTAACGTTTTCAAATGAATAAATATTCAAGTTTGCTTCTCTCTCCGTCACAGATTGACAAAGGCAGTTACTATTATTCAATCATCATTTAAATTGAACAAGTGATATTCTACCCTCACTCGTTAGGACTCTAAAATAATGCATTTTATTATTTGCCAGCAGCAAAAAGAGTTTGTTTAGCATGAGTAGCAACAGCCGCAATGAAAATAATGGCACCTGCAGGACGTCCATAAGGGAAAATCCAAGTTCAATTCAAATCCAAGGCACACTGCTGGACTGAAATGCGAAAACACCACTACACTGATCACAGATTATTACTTTTTAAGTTCTAAAATGTTGATGTTGAGATAATCAAAGTCGCGGATGTATCAAAAAAGGGATCTATACCGAGAGGAGGAATTAGACGCTGTTTGACTGTAGTTTGGACTACAGAGCAACTCTTCATCCTTTGTGTGTGTTTGAGAGAAATAAAGGAAGGCAGACAGACTATGGGATATGTGTGTGTGCTGTACCTCCATAATACATCGTGCTAACAGGTCTGCTGGACGGTCTTCTCAGGTTTCATAGCCCCTGATAAAAAGGTGCGGGTGAGGGGTTGTCACCGAGACTTGGGCCGGCAATGGGCGCAGTGATATGGCTGTGATATTGACTAATAAAAGAGGCATTTACAGCTGTCTGACATGGCTGGAAGTAGCGGCTTGATGTCTTTTTTTTATTTTATTTTTTTCTGTGTGTGTCCAGTCAGAGCTGGAATGGCCTCGACATCTGTGTTGTGACTCAGGTATGTCAGGACATTTTTTGTTGCTGAAATAAAACAGCTTAATAGATTAATATGAGTGGAAAGCAGTGAGTCAGTTAATTCGACGAAATGACAGAACTTTAACTAAGTTAACGATTAGTCAATAATCTGTATCTACTAATCGTTTCAATGATTTTTGAAGCAAAAATGGTGAAAAATGTCAAACATTCTGTAGTTCCAGCTTTTCAAATGAGAGGATATGTTGCCTTTCCTGGTTTTATATCATTGTGAACTGAATATCTTTGGCAGATTAACCGATGATGAAAATAATCGTTAGTTACAGCCCTGAACTTATTTCAAGTTTTCTTAAGTTTTGTCTGCCAATAATGGTGCTATTTAACATCCAGTCTGATTGATTTCCATTGGACCTTTGAGACCAATAATCTACCAGCTGACTACAACGAGCCAGAAAGCCACAAGAAAAATGTAAAACAAATGTAAAACCTGGATTCAGCCAAGTCATACAGTTATTTATTTATATATATATATATATAT
>LKNJ01004157.1:0-34878 GCA_002120245.1 Maccullochella peelii | reverse complement strand
GCCTCCCTCATCTTTTTAAGTGGGAGAACTTGCACAATTGGTGGCTGACTAAATACTTTTTTGCCCCACTGTAGATGCCAGTTTATCCCAAACTGGACATATTGAATTGTTGAAACTCACACATTATTTATGAGATCGTACCGAGTAGAATTATGATGTTTTATTGTTTATGTGCATTTGTTCAGCCACTGACTTCACCCTGAAGCCTTCTGACTGCCCAGACACCGAGCTCCCTATCCGGATAGCCGACAGCGACAGAGGCTGCCTGTGGTACAAGAAGGACAACAAATTCAAAATCCCTAAAGGTAAAATGTCTGCATGTGAGTGTGTGTGTGCCTGTACTGTTTGCATCATTTAGCATGCAAGACTTTTAACATCATTAGGGAGGTGTTGACACTTGTTTGTCCTGTTTCCTGCTGCAGCCTACATCAGATTCCACATAATCTCTCCTGTAATCCAGCAGTCTGCTAAGAAGTAAGTTCAGGCTCATATATGACCTTGTGGAAATACTTGTTTTTTGCTGCAACACTGATTAACATTAACTCTTTCTTTTCTGTCATTTCTGCAATTTCCATTCCCCTCTTCTTTTCATTACTTTTTCCTTCCCTCTTACCTTCTGTTCTTCCCCATTTCCCCTATTTCCCATTTCCTCTTTTACCTTTCTTCTTTCCTTCCCCTTTCCTTCCTGCATCCCTACTCCTCACTCTTGCTCTTATTTGTTGCCTTCTCCTTCCTTTCTATCTTCCCTGTCTCTTTTTCCATCGATTGTTTCTCTCACAACTCATCCTTCTCACCTCCTTTCCTCTACCTCTCTCTCCCTTTCTTTATTTTATTTTCCTCCTTTCTTATTTCTTCTTCTTCCCTAACTCCCTCCCCATCTTTTCTCTCCCTCCATCCTTACCCTTGTCCTCCATCCCCTCCAGTGTGGTCTTGTTTGACCTGCTGGTCAACATCCTAGGCCACAACCTTGCAGAGCCGGCCTATGAGGCTGAAGTGGCCCAGCTGGAGTATAAACTGGTGGCCGGTGAACACGGCCTGGTCATCAAGGTTAAAGGATTTAACCACAAACTGCCTGTGAGTGCATCTGGCAAAACCACACACACAAACGGCTATAGATACGATTACATGCATAAAACCACACACTGATTAATAAACAGTATTTCTGGCAATGTATGGCTCAGTTGTACATTATGCAGTAAATATAGTACTTCACTGTATTACATATCCTTAATGTACACCAGTGTCTCCATATGTCATTTACCCCATAGCCCCTAAGGTATAGACTTTTCTTCCTGTGTAATTGTTGGATGCATTTATATAACTTATTTTACCTAAAATCACTGTTTGACACCCTTTTCTTATAAGACATACTTTACATTTGTCTATAAGTGGTAAATCTTTATCAGTAGTAATAAATCATTAATTAAAGCTTCATAGATCATCATAAGAGACATAGACAATCATAATTTGCCCTTTAATAAGGAATACTGTACATTTTGGGTGGAGGATATTCACCATCAGGTATTTGTCACAACCTGCCAACCAAATAGTTGGTCTTATTATTGGCTTTATGGTCATCAATAAAGCATTAAAGGAATGGTTCAATATTTTGGGAAATATGTTTATTCGCTGTTAGAGATAGATAAGAAGATTGACAGCAGTCTCATGTCTGTGTGTTAAATATGTAGCTGGAGCCAGCAGACGGCTAGACTAGCTTAGCATAAAGACTGGAAGCAGGGGGAAACAGCTAGCCTGGCTCCGTCTAACAGTAACAAAAACTGCCTACCTGCGCCTCTAAAGCTCCCTTATTAATAAGTTATATCTTGTTTGTTTAATCTGTACAAAAACAGAAGCTAACTAGCTGCTGGTTGGAGCTTCATATTTACCGTACAGACATGAGGCCGGTATCGATCTTCTCATTTAAGTCTTGGCAGGAAAGTGAAATGTGTTCCCAAAATGTAGAACTATGCCAATTAAGAAATTATATATACACAGCTACTAGATAGGCATAATGTCATGCATGCATAGTCACATATTTATTCTTGACACAAACACACACAGATGTGTTTGCGTCATCTTCAAGCATGATAATGATGGTGATTCTTCATCTTGCCTGTCTTTCTTTCTCTCCATATCCCCTCTTTAGCTGCTGTTCCACCTGATCATTGACCACCTGGCTGATTTCTCTGTCTCCCCTGATGTCTTCGGCATGTTTGCAGAGCAGCTCAAGAAAACCTACTTCAACATCCTCATTAAACCTGAGAAACTCAGCAAGTGAGTTGTTTACCTTCTGTCTTTTTTTTTTTTGTTTTTTTTTTTCTCTGACATTTCCATCTTACTTTCTGGCTGATCTTCAAGTCGATGATGCCTTCTAGTGGTGAAATGTGTGACAGCCCTGCTCTTGTTGTCCTCTTTTCCCCTCTCTCAAAGGCCGCAACATAAAGAGGGACACCACACCAGATTAAATTCAAAAAGAATCCAACATTTATTTGTAGCAAAACAAAAAGAAATAGACTAGGAGAACAAACAAAGAAACTGGGTCTTGTTCAGGGAGTGAGAGAGTGTGTGGGAAGAGTAAGGAGGCACTTATATAGACCCAGCCCACAGCTCACCCAGGTGCCCTCTGTTAGTAATCAAGAAGCTGCACCTAGAACACAGAGCAGACAGACACAACAACAACAACAACAACAACAAGACATAGAATGACACCTAACACCCCCTCCCTTAAGATGACAGCCATACTGGTGGCATCCTAAGGTACATGTGAGAGGGCATCAGCCACAACATTGTCACTCCCCTTTTTGTGACAGATTTCTATGTTGAAGTTCTGGGCCATCAGGGCACAACACATGAGCCTTTGATTATGGTTGTACATTCGAGTTAGGAACACCAAAGGGTTGTGGTCTGTAAAAACTATCACTGGCTGTAGAGTTGAGCCAACGTAAGCCTTGAAATGCTGGAGGGCTCAGAGCGTTGCTAGGGCTTCTTTTTCAGTTGTGCTATACTTACATTGTGCTGCAGAGAACTTCTTGGAGAAGTAACACACCAGGTGATCAATGCCAAAGGAACCTTCCTGCAGCAATACAGCACCAGCTCCAGTACCACTTGCGTCAACCTCCAACTTGAATAGCACTGCAAAGTCTGGAGCTAACAGCACTGGGGAGCTACAGAGAATAGTCTTTACAGCCTGAAATGCCAGCACGCACTTTGCTTGCCAAAACATACTCTTTGTGGGGCTGAGGAGGTCTGTTAAAGGGGAAACAATGGAGGCAAAGTTACGGCAAAACCCTCGGTAGTAACCAGCTAAGCCGAGAAAACGTCGCAACTCTCGCTTAGTAGTGGGAACAGGGAAGTTAGCGATAGCGGTTATCTTAGTATCTTCTGGACGCACTTGGCCTTGACCATCCTGCTTGCCTAGATAGGTGATTATTGCCTTAGCAAACTCACATTTTGCAAGGTTCAAGGTGAGAGAAGCCTCTTGCAAACACTGAAACACAGTGGACAGGATTTCCACATGAGATTGCCAATCAGCAGAGTAGACCGCCACATCATTAGGATATACCTCACAATTTGCCGCTCCAGCCAACACCCTCTGCATCAGGCGTTGAAAGGTGGCTGGGGCATTGCACATGCCAAATGCCATAACTGTATACTGTAGGAAACTGTTCGGGGTAACAAATGCAGAGATCTCAGAAGCATGGGCTGTCAAGGGTACTTGCCAGTAATCTCCCCTCCCCTCTCTCCTATTTCTCAGGGACGTGCGTTTGCTGATCCTGGAGCACTCCCGCTGGTCCATGGTGGAGAAGTATCAGGCTCTGACGGCCGGTCTGAGTAGCAACGACCTGATGGAGTTCAGCCGGAAATTCAGGGCTGAGCTGTACGCTGAGGGACTGGTGCAGGGCAACTTCAGCAACGCTGTGAGTGGGCGGAAGGCAGAACATAGACTAGTAGATTGATTAACAATAAAATTAGCTGATTAGTTAATAGATCAGTTAATGTCCATGTCTGCACTTGCATCAATTGATTCTGAGTGTACTTGACATTGTTCTCATGTTTTTCTGATTTCCTCTCCTCACTCTCGGTCCCTCTTATCTCTACCTGTTCATTATCCTTTATTGTATTTTCTCCACAGGAGTCAGAGCAGTTCCTGCAGTATGTCACAGAGTAAGTCAGCTATTACACTGAATGCACTCCCTAGTGAGAACATCTATATTATATAATCAAATGGATTTGTTTGTCGACATACACCGTTATTTGCATTAGCTTCAGTTGTTCAATCCACCATTCCCCTTTTCACCTCCTTCACATGTTTTGTTTTGGGGTTTTTTCCCCTCCCGCTTTTTTTTTTTTCCTCTGGCAGAAAGTTGCAGTTCTCCAAGCTGCCTGCAGAGGTGCCGGTGATGTTCAGAGTGGTGGAGCTACCTGTGAAGAATTACATCTGTAAGGTCAAATCACTCAACAAGGGAGACGCCAACTCTGAGGTCACCGTTTACTACCAGGTACAACCACATCTGGTGTACATCACGTCACATCTTTAATATTTTTGACATTCTGACTTTAACATATTCCCATATAGCGTCAATTATGTTATGCACGCTATTTCACTACATATTTTTCTTTATCTCTTCTTTCTGTCCAGTCGGGCCTCAAGGCCTTAAGGGAACACACACTGATGGAGCTGTTGGTGGTGAGTGCTGAAGAACTGGGTTTACTCTTCTTCATCCATTTCTCCATTCATTCTGTCATTCCTCCATGCTTGACTGAGCTGTTGTTGTCTTTCAGATGCACATGGAGGAACCCTGCTTCGACTTCCTCCGGACCAAAGAGACTCTGGGGTGAGTGTAGATATGTTTTCAATAAAATGTTTTGCTTTATTAAAAGGAAATTTATGACATTTGGGCAAAATGAAATATACATTATTGTATCTTTCCATTAAACATTAAGCATTTTTAACTTATAGAGAAAAATCTTAAAACTCATGAACTTATTACTACTTACTATATTTGACCTCACCTACAGTATTAATTGTAATTTATTTACTGTTATATTATTTGTTTTTAAATTTCTTTTATTTGTCTCTTGAAAAAAATAACCCTTTTGTTGTTTTAAATGTTTTTATTTCTTGAATCTGTTTTTTTAATGTGTATTATGAAATGTGTTGTATAGTTTTTATTATTATATCATTATCGTTATGATTAACTACCTTTTATGCTTATATATTCAAGACAAGGGTAGTAACTCTTTTTTTTGCCATTTCAACTCAAGTTATTTTATGTGCAAATTAGAAAGAAATGTACTTTGTTTCTGTTACATTGGAACAATGCTTTTCACATTTATCCACAGTTCAGTAATAGTATATGATTACATTTCAATCCTTTGCTTCCCAGACTGGTTTTATTATAGAGTGCAAAGTAGAGAAAGTCGGGACAGGTGGAACATTAACTTTTGGCAAATGTAATGCACTTTCTCATGTTGTTATTATGATCCGTCTCTCTGTTTATCTGCTTTTCAACATCTCTCATCCGAGCTGGGGTTTTTTCATGCTCCCCTCTGCAGGTACCATGTCTACCCCACCTGCAGAAACACCTCAGGCATTCTGGGTTTCTCTGTCACCGTGGAAACACAGGCCACCAAGTTCAAGTGAGTCTGCAACACAATCGTAACCTTTCATTCGCCCAAAAGCAAGATGGGATTTATCTTAACGGCTTTCCCAAAACCAAGGTATAATTTATCTTACTGTTCACCGAAACCCAAGCTACAATTTATCTATCCGGCCCTGGAAAGAGAAGCAAGTGCAACTGATAAATGACTAAAAGAATCAAATACACCCTATAGCCTATAATATATCTCTTACCGCTCATGAACTTTTCTCTCTTAGTACCGAGCTGGTGGAGTTAAAGATTGAAGAGTTCTTGGTGTCATTTGGAGAGAAGCTCAATTCGCTGACTGAGGAGGCCTTTAATACTCAGGTCTGTGTCTGTGTGTGTATTATTTTGTGTATTTGTGAGTTTCCCATTGTTACAGGAAAGCAGAAAAGTTATAGCAAATGGTACATAACCAAGAAGTTTTAGAAATGTCAAAAGTTGCTCTTCATGTTACTTTGGTGGATTAATAACACATTTCCCAACCGTGTAACAACCAGCCGCACATTCACATCTGCTGTTGCACTTCAAATACTTGTGTGGAAGTCAGAACAGTGTGTAGAAACCTTGTGTACTGCGTGTGTGTGTGTGTGTGTGTTTTGTACAGGTGACTGCTTTAGTGAAGCTGAAGGAGTGTGAGGACACACACCTCGGGGAGGAGGTGGACAGGAACTGGGCCGAGGTGGTTACGCAGCAGTATGTGTTTGACAGGCTCAACAGAGAAGTGAGGACGACACACACACACACACACACACACACACACACACACACACACACACACACACACACACACACATCTTCAGCCAAATAGATATACATCCTCTTTTATGCTTTTGGGGACCATGTATTGACTCTTAAGTCATTCCCTTACTTCCGACCCTAACCTTAATCTTTACCATTGACCTATACCACATTTAAATAAACAGAAACTTTTACATTGCAGTGACTTAATACACTATTAGTTTGCCGTATGTGCCTATTTTGCCCCAGCCTTTGTCATATATATTCAATTTATTTGGAATATCAATCAAACAAAACAAACCTGGACCCTAGTTTCAAGTGCTGTACAAATACATATTGTACATACCACCTTCCTGACAACATCTTATGGCACTCCTAATATTAATAATAATAATATTTACTCCCTTGTAGCTTTGGTTTGGTCTCCATCAACTTCTGAGGGAAATATCTGCCTCTTAGCTCTTTAGCTCCTAAATGCTCCATTTTCTCCACCAGCTAAGCTGTAATTACCATCAGTGTTTCTGTGCGTTTAGATCGAGGCTCTGAAGCAGATGACCAAGGCTGAGCTGGTCTCCTGGTTCAAAGAACATCAAGGACAGAACAGCCGTAAACTCAGCGTGCATGTAAGCAATGCATTTTATGTATTTTGCTTTCTCTTTTACGTTACGTGCATGTAGCAACACACTAAATGTATTGCTGTCTCCTCAAGGTGGTGGGATTTGGTGCTGAAGAGAATGATGAGGAGGGTGGTGGTAAAAAACAAGAAGAGGGCAAAGAAGAGGATTTAAGTGTCTCTACCTACGGCGAGGTGTCTAAGCTCACCTTCCTTCCTGCGTCACCAAAAATGGCGGATGCCGTAGCCATCATGGATATTCCTGCTTTCATTGAAGGCTTGCCCCTCTTCCCCTACCACAAGATACTCGAATAAACTCGTGCTCAGACTGTGAGACAGACAGAAGGCTGCGCTTTGCCTTTCACTGAGACCCATTCGGGGACTCTGCCTCATTAGAGATGCAGGCACTTAATATGTGGAGGTGAAGGAAGGTTGAAACAGCTCCGGCTCCTCTCTGGACCTGGATTCTGTCTCTGGGGCCCAGCTGCAGATTTTACCCACACTGTGTGCATAACCAAAAAGCCTGGAAGTGGTGATAGAGTTTTCTTTTAGCTAAGTGATAATCTATTCTGCTTTCTCACACTCAATTATTTTATATCCTCAGACACCGGGTGTGTGGGAGCGCTCTATCTATTTCTTTATCCCACACTGAGTGAAAATCTTTGAATCAATTTCTCATTTATTTGGTTCTCTGAGCTCTGCTGCTATTACAAATCAGAATCCCTGTCTTTTCCACTGTTTGAGTTTGAGCCTAGACCGAGTTTAATACCATTTTAAAAACACAAATCAACTGTGAAAACTGTGGAAATGCCGAGTCCTTTGATGGACTCGGCATTTCCGCACGAGTCTGTGTGCTGGATTTCAAGCTCTTCTGTGCACTACTGTTATTAGCTGACCTGGATCATGCCATGGTATGAAACTGTGCAAAGAAATAAATCAATGAGTGAAGAGTGAATGAATGAAGCAATGTAGTGACTACAGAAAACACACTTGAATCTATTAAGTTGTCGTCACAGTAAAAATACACTCAAAGTAGTGAAATGTTGAGACTGAAATTCAGTTTTGTCTGTTTTGACATTTTGTACATTTTTCTTTTCTGTAAATGCAATCTTAACTGACAAACCTGCAATTTTCTTAACATACAAATCACACCAAACAACACAGGCGAGTATTAGAATCCACCGTATGACAAACACCAAGGTAATTTTAAAGTGAAGTGAAGTGTTTGCATGCTGATGACTCAGTGTAGCATCAGCTCTTTACACAGGTTTCATTTATGTGTAAATCGTACATTACTCACAGACCATCTACCTTCTTCTCCCTGAGGAAAGAGGTTGTTGCAGACGATATTGTGTTGGGCTTGTGGCTGGTGATACTCTGCACTATTGAATGTAATTAAAAGCTAATCCAGAGCCCAGCACAGCAGAGCGTGTTAACAGAATTGACTAATGTGCCCACAGGGAAGCCTCATACTGCCTCACCTGCAGTAGCCTCACATTAACTGTGTTACCTGTACATTGGCTGGCAAACAAGCTTGCCCAAATAAAAAGTACAAGCTTTGTGTGTACACTATATAGCCAAAAGTATATGGACATCAAAACATTTTACCCATTTGTGATCGCTCAACATCTCATTCCAAAATAATGAGAATTAATCCTCTGCTATAATGACCTACAGTACTCTTCTGGAGAGGCTTTCCACAAAATTTTGGAAGATGGCTGCAGGGATTTGCTCACATTCAGCCATAAGAGCATTAGTGAGTGATGTTGGGCATTAAGGCCTGGCTCGCAGTCGGCGTTCCAGTTCATCGCTATAGGTCTTGGATGTGGTTGAGATCAGGGCTCTCTGCAGGCCAGTCAAGTTCTTACACACCAAATGCGGAAAACCATTCCTTTATTATACCATTTCCTCACTTTGTGTACTGGGGGATTGCCATGTCAGTTTAAGTCCAATATTCACTCCTGAGAAAAATATCTGGCTTTTTAGCTACAAGCAACCCATTTTAATGGCCACTTTAATAGACATTTTTCACCATATGCATGTTGACATGGCAAAGCAGGCATTAAGCACAGCCATGTACATCCGAGGGTCGCAGCGGGCTAGAGTGGATCCCTGCAGACACTGGGCGAGAGGCGGGGTACACCCTGACTCATAGATACAGACCATTAACCTAACCAGCATGTCTTTGAATTGAACATACAAACTCCACACAGAGAGGCTCTTGCTGTGAGGCGACAGTGCTAACCACTGCACCACCGTGCTGCCCAGGTTAAGCACAGGTGTAATTAATAACCTTAATGAAGGCTGTGTTTCATGTAGTTGAGCCAGTTCCAGGGTCCTGTATTCTTCCTGGGACAGGTAATGGAGCAGAGCCATGTTAATTTTAGTAGTTCCACGTGTGCTTTACCTGCTATAAGTCAAACTGTGGTGAAAAATATCCATTATTATTTGCAGCCTAGCCAAAAAACCCCAAAACCAAACCTACACAAAAGTATGTGGTTAGGTTACCCCTAACCACATACTTTTGGCCACATATTGTCATTGTGTCACAGCTGGAAATTTACTGAATCATAATGTATATAATTCAGATTTTTTTGGTTTAAGTGGTTGATTTTGAATTAATCCAGGAATGCTCTGCTTCAGGATGTCAAATAATGTTAGCTAAAGATGACATTTGAATGCACTTCTTTTGCTGAGAGATATATGCTGTAGAGGTATACTGCAGGAAGTAGTTGTAGGGTACAGTAAAATTAAAAGAAGACAACTGGACTTAAAATGTCCTTTTCGGCATTAGCACAGTACAAACTTAAGAGAAACATAAAAGGAAGGAAGCTAAAAAGAAGTAAAAATCTACCTGTGAGATAGGTGGTGGTGTTACACTCCTTAATGATACAATGTGGAATTCGCTTGACAAGTTCTGGGTATGTGGTGGTAGCAACATGCAGTACTGTACAGTCCCACAGAGCGTTCTTGGTGATGGCAAACAGATCTAATTAGCTTTGAGTTTATTGTGATCTGAGCTGTGCCTCCCTGGTTGATCAGCTGCCTTAATCTCCTCTGTGGGGAATACAGGATATTAAGGATATGACACTTTGCCCACATTACAGCAAACTAAAGATGCTGCAGCTTTGATAGACAAATGGATTCAGTGCATATGAACTCCTAAGGTATAGAGACACGTTTTAGCTTCAGGAAAGTTTTGGTCCTCCGTGCACTGCCTCTACACCTGACATCGCCTGAGCTCTGTGTACTACAATCCAATAACATCCTTAAAGAGGAAAAAGCCTACAGTTCTTTGAAGGTTGAAGAAGTTGAAAATATATCTTTTCACACTCTGAACTCCAGGATTTCCCATAGGTTTAGTGAAGTTTCAATCTTGAGCTTGGAGGCCATAAGCCACTTGAATGTTTTGGTGTTTATAAAAACACTCTTATTATATACTATTTGGCTTTTGTAAGAATTGTGATTATTAGAGCTCTTTTAAACCTGTTGTAATGCCGCCTGGCATTCAGTCTAATATCTTCAATTTAGTTACTCCAGAGTTAAAACCTTTATTTATGTGATGCTTCCATTAGTTCAGTCTTTCAGTGCTGTATATAAGAAAGGGTTTATTGAGAAATAAATCAGTTTGTGTTTTTACTGGTATAAGAAGATTTACTATAGCTATATTCTCCTTGTCGCCGTACCTTGCTGGATTGCAGCAGACAATTTTTGCCTGTCACTGGCAATAAAATATTTCATACTCCACCTTCAGCTTGCAGTGAGACATTCTGACTGCCTTCTCTTTTCAGAAACACTTCACATTCAGCTTTTTAGTAAAGAAGTTTTCTTTAGAAAAACTGTCCCTACAAATAATCTGTTACTTGCAGATGAGATTTTATTGCCCTTTCTGCATTTACACATGCAAATGCCAGCAGCCCTATAGCAGTGCTTTGAGCTAAATGCTGAAGTCAACATGCTAACGTGCTCATAATGACAATGCTAACATTCTGAAGTTTAGCATTAGTTTACCACATCCACTAGCATAGTTTAGCATATGCTAATTAGCACTAAACACAGTTGCAGATGAGTGATCATTAGTTTGGCAAGTATTTGGCCATAAACCAAAGTATTGGACAAATTTAAATTTTAACCTGATGATGGCGCTAGATGAGAAGTTAAGAGATCACCAAAGTTATTACAATTCATCCAGAGGGGAACATGAATATCTGGACCAAATTTTATGGCAATCCTTCTAATAGCTGTGGAGACATTTCACTTAAAACCATACATCTCAACCACATGGTGGCGGTAGAGGAAAAGTCAGGGGATCATAAAAGTCTGTAGGCTTCATCCTCTGGGGAACATGAGTATCTGTACATGGCAATCCATCCAATAGTTGTTGAGATATTTCGGTCTGGACCAAAGTTGGTGGACCAACACTGACATCCATTGAGCTAGCTAGCATAGCTAAAAACAACATATCATCCCTTCAACTCTGTATATTCTATAAAAAGAAAATGAAAGTTTTTTTTAAATAATACCAAAAAACTAGGAAAAACAAAGCACAGATGACACTGCTTATCCATACATCCTCTGCTGTTATCTGTGCTTTTGAGGAAAATGAGATTTTGCCTCTCCCCATTGTCTGCCTGTACAGCAGAGAGCAGCAGTGTCTCGCCACTTCTTTGGATCAGGAAGTCGTAATTCAGCCTTTGGAGTATGTAACTGTGTCACAAGTAGCATTGCCAGTAAATGGATTCAGGCTGCGCTGTCAACATTAACTGGGGGTCCTGCTAAGAGAGGCTTTGTGACTTTGTCCCAGAGAGTTGTGCTCATGTTGTGTTCTACTGTCAGAAGCCATTCTTTCTCATTCGCTCTCTGTCTCCATCTCTTAGACTGAGTACATACGCAAAGAGGAAGTGTATCACAAATGCATGCAGACAAGCTTGCCCATGAATCAGAGAAGATTAGATTTGTTCAGAGAACACACGCGCTCTCGACTTCACCCTGTGTAAACTTTCCACTGCTACACTCTGTGTCATTCCTGTTGTCATTCTAATTTCATCTGAGGAACCCTGCCAAGGCAATAATGAACTCAAGTCATGAGGCAGGGGCCATGCTGAGTGGTTGTGAGTCGTTTTGTGTGTGTGTGTGTGTGTGTGTGTGTGTGTGTGTTTGTGTTTAGCAGAGTAAATGGAGGAAAAGGCAGTGTTAAAGAGAGGGGCTGGCCAGGTTTATGCATGTTGTTTGTTTGTGTGTGTCTGTGTGTTTCTGTGTGCTGTGCAGTGGGGTGTATCATCTAAACCGCTGTAATGTGTCGACTCCTTTATTCAATTTGAGCAGTAATCTTAGAGCTCCCCCTGCCACAAAGCCAGAGACACACAGAGGCAGAGACATGCTAAAGAGATGAGCCACTTTTCTGGATCAAGATTATACTTAAATAGATGTAGCCAGGCTAAATCTCCTCATTATATGGGTATTATGCTCAAGATGGATCTTGTTTGCAGAAGCAGTTTGAGATGGTTGGCTCCAGTTGGCTTTAGGGAATTAGAAAGATTAAGATATTGTGTAACAAAGAAAGATTTATGAAATAATCCTTCAGTTGTATCAGAGGTAAAGAGATGATTTCCTTAGTGTTTGCCCTTTTCTCATTGTGAACTTCAGCACCATGGACAGCAGCTTGCACTCACCCAAACTGTTTTTGAGACTTTACTGTTACCTTTTCGTGAGGTCATTGACCCCTTTTCACAAGAGACACAGACCTGTATGTGGTTTAAGGTACTCTTACCTGAGATTTCAGTTTCCTGTTTTAACAGCAGGAAAGGAGATTGAAACATATAATCAATGTGGTCATTCTAACATTGTTTATTCTCTAATTTATAGCAAATCTATTTTCCTCATAAGCCCCCCTTAAAAAGGTATTATAAAATTTATAGTGGCTTTATTAATGGTTAATAAATATTTACTTATGCTTTATAGATCAGTTATATACCATTAATAAGATCAACTTTTTGGTTGCCAGGTGGCCATCAGTAAATATGAATAAATGCTCATGAGTTGCTCGCTTTCTAAGCTGTCAAGTGTGCAGTTATAAGTCTTGATGAACATCAGTTCCTCAGTAATACATGTAAATAGAGTCATTATTAACGGGTCACGACTTTTATCTTCAAACGTTAGTAAGTCATCCACAATTTTAAATCTCAGTAAGTCATTGATAAATAATTCATGTTGTTGTTGTTAATGTAAATGCCCTGCAACCTTTTCCAGAAGGTCAGAGGCCAAACAGTCCATTGGAGCAGTCTCGCTGATTAACTTAAGATCTAAAAAAGGCAACATGTCCTGCTGCAGGAGGATAAACATAGAAGAGAGAGATTTTTCACAACCTGACAACCCAAAAGTTTATTTTAAACATGGCTGAAAACATCTATAAGGCATCAGTAAACGACTTATTAGCCATTGACAAAGCTATTAGTTACAACGTATAAAGCCTTTCTAAGGAGTATTAAATTCCAATGCTTCTACTTAACTTTGTTTGTGCACTTTGCATTTTCCATTTCTAACCATTTCTAAGCACTTTAGCTTCTCTGTTTCGCCCTACTACCTTCACTTGAGTATTGTTTTTGAGGTTTTCTCTCAAAAACGAATGACATTTGGTGGCTGGTTTATGAGATACCTACCATCATTCTTTCAGCTTTATGAAACTTAATGAGACAGGTGGCTCTCATTGCAAGTTCCAGGTAAGGATTGCAGAGTCAAGACATCTCTTTACTTGACAGAGAGATCAAGGCTGCAGTTTTCCTTCAACAAAGGCAGTGTGAACCTGAGTGTTATTCCAGCAGTTTCACGCTTTCATCTCAGGATGGTGACGACCCCCCTCTGTCCACTAACACCACCACCACCCCCTCCCATCCTCCCGGTAAAGTGATATCACACGGTGTACGGCTGACACTGGCTCACCACCTGCTGTTCTTCCCACCCCGCCCCACCGGGACCGGCGGCAGCGGGTGCCAAACAGCCCCCCGGGAGCCGAGCTGAGGACTCAGCCATGCCCAGCGATGACACTCAGCAGCCGGACTGCCGCCTCGTCTCATCCGTCTCCAGCGCTTCACAGAGGAGGAGGATGCCATGAGATTTCCCACAGGCCCTCACTGGCACTTGGCTGTGAGTGAACCAGGTGGAAAGAGGGGATAACCGACGGCAGATAATGACGTGATGGTTCCGGTTGTAGAGCGAGCACAGGGGGGCTTCGGGCGTCTTTAATGCCTGGTGCTGGAGAGGAAATCACCGGACTGTATTGTGTGTGTGGGGAGCCGCGTACGATACTGGACCGACCGCAGTTATAAAAAAGAAACGGTCTCTCAAACAGGTTGCTGAGATTTCCTTCCATCTGAAAGGTAAGACATCTGGGCTTTACAATCATCCGTGCGCCACTTAACGGCTCTGCGCATCAATTTATCCGCTTAATTGATTAAAAATGAGACTAATCAGTGATGTCACAGCTGCTAAATTGACCTCCAGCCGCCAATCGAGTTAAAACATTAACTATGTGCATATCAGAAAAGTATTAATTTTCGCGTTTTTATCTCGCTAAGATGTTGCAGCCTATATACTGTAGTTTGACATTACTTGCAATCATGTGTATCCTAAGGTGAGTAAATCGATTTTAAGGTGGGTTTATCTTCCATCTTATTCCTGCTTATGACAATTCAATATACACTAGACTGTTTGCATTATAATGAAAGAGAAATAAAGAGAGTCTGTGCACATTAATGATCATAAAATCTGTACTTTATGCTGCATGTTTATGGCCACTTTTATACAGATTTAATATAACATAATTCATTTCTTTCTTTTTTTGTGTTGTGGAATACATTTCATTCAGGCTACAAAATATATGGTGTGCTAAACTACAATTAAACCAATTTCTTATGTGTAATAACCTACTGTATGAGCACTGACTGAAAGGGAATGTGAAACTGAGACTGGATAAATGCAGGAGGGATGAATGAGTGATTAATGAATGAATTTACGATGTGAATGAAGACAGATCCTTCCGACCCCCCTTCAAACAATCAGGCTCATGCACTGTATAGCTGCAGTGCTGACCACATCAATGGTGGGGCCCAAGGCGTCTCCTGACATCACGGTTACAACTGATGTCATGTCTTTTTTTCACTTTCCCAGGGGGCTTTGCAGCACAATCGAGGATGCTATCCCCCAGATGGTGACTTCTACAGGTAAGGTGTGATTGAGCATGCTTCTCCACATTATCTCTCTCTATACACACACTCTGTGTGTAGTACATGCTAGTTCAGGTCAAAAGGGAGCCAACTATAAACCTTTTGCCACAAGGCTGTTTGTGTGGTGTCTCTGATTTCTGCTCTGCACCTCGGGGATCTTGCTCTGGGTAAACTGTTTAACTAAAAGTGTTCGCTTGTGTTTCAGCTCTTATATCTTCAGCTGGGCTCTTTACAGCTCATTTGGGTATCAGTGGTTTTCCTTTTCTTTTTTTGGTATTATGTACATAGAATTTAACCCCTGCTCACTTCACAAATCCAGTTTCTCACATATTCAACCATAAATGATCCAAACTAAATGACACAGAGGTAATTATGACACTCTGTAACCCTTCCAAACACAAAAGAAGACCAGAGCGAGTGTATGCGTTGTCAGTCATATGGAAAAAATGGATGACTGAGTTCCGTTTAGACTATTTGATAATGAAATCATCCACTTTTCCTCCCCCACTCTTTGCTGTCTTTGTTCCCTCCTGCTCCAGCAGTGGGTGTCCTAGATGTCAATGTGTTCCTCTCCTCACACGCTGAGATGAGTGCTTTCAGATGCGGACCAGGCAGAAAAGTACCGATTTTACTACCTGGCTAAATTGCCCTGTGATGGAAAAATATTGTAAAAGGAATGATACTTGAATAATTTAAGCCCCAGGGCTTTAAAATTGCAGGGACTCGCTGTGATTTCCAGCGCAAAGTTAGAGGCCACCTCAACAAAATATTCATATCATTATTTAAGAATGGATAAATCGAGGAGCCACTCAGGTACTGCCACCCTCTCGCCCCATCTCTCTCTCCCTCACTCTCTGTGCAAGGTCTCTCTTTCTCATCTGTCTCCTGTTGTGAAATCATCTTTCAGCTGCTCTCTTTCTTCCCTTTGAAATGAATTAAAACCCATCCACATAATGACTCCGTCTCTATCTAATGTCTTCTTAAATGGGAGCTTAAAATGAAACACAGATGAGTTTCAGCTTTCAAAAGGATTTTTTAAATACTCTTGAAATCTTCTCTCACATGGTTATTTATATTCTGTCTGTTTATCTGCAATGACACGGGATAATGAGAATTAGAAAAATAAAATTGATTAGGGCGCTAAGCCAGAGGAATTTCCAGGAGACTATATATATATATATATATATATAATAAAATAGAATTTAATGGGGATACAAATGGGCTGCAACGATTAGTCGATTACTTGATTAGCTGATTGACACAAGATTAGTTGATTAATTGTTTAAGGCATTTATCAAGCAGAAATGCCATACATTTGCTGGTTCCAGGTTCTTGAAATATGAGGATTTGCTGAGTTTTAAACTAGTCAGACAAAACAAAGCATTTTAAAAACTCATGATGGGCATTTTTCACTATTTTCTGACATTTTTTAAGCTGGTGTAAGGAGATAGTTTCGAAAAAAGACCAGAAACAGCTTGTCGACTCTGGGGTTTATGTGCCAGACTCAGTGAGCCACTTCCCACAGTCTCTGATTGCCAGCCAACCTCAGAGTGACGACAAGACTCCAGGAAGTCACTGTTCCCACCAAGAAATAGTCCAGCACCTAACCCTACATGAAACCACGGTGTCATTTTTACACGAGATATAATGTGTTTTAAAGGTGGCGGTAGATGGATTTTGTGTTGGGACAGAGCATGGCTAGCTCTTTCCCCCTGTGTCCAGTCTTTTTGCTGAGCTAATAAGAGTGGTATCGGTCTTCTCATCTAACTTCCAGGAAGATGGCGAATAAGCATATTTCCCAAAATGTCGCGCTGTTCCTTTAACTTGTAGATAAAGTTGGGTTTTCTAATAAAATTTTCTGTTCAAAGCTTCTCTAATTTTCGTGGTTCACTCAGGCATCACATGAGAGTAAAAGCTCTTAATTTCAAAACACAAATCATCACCACATCATCCCACGTGAAACTTTCGAGGGAAGCAGTGTTTTTACCTCTCCAACTTTCGATTAGGGATATGTTTGCCGGTGGTTGTGTAAGTGTGTGTGCTGAATGTGTGAGTTGGTTGTTCACTCACACACGCGCCTGTGTGTTTTCATTTGCCACAGAGAAAACGAATTAAAATATGACACCTCTCTCAGCAGCCTCTCATCTCCTGTTTCTCACTGACAAAACTGCTAAAGATAGTTCTGCAAGTGGAGGGTGAAACCTCTCCACCTCTCTCAACATTTCTAACATGAAGGTTGAAACTAGATGATGTTGTGGTAGCTTGAACAACGGTATAATCATCTCACCAATCAACTGTTTGTATGTTTTGTGTGTGAAAAAGAGAGGGGGGGGAAGGTCAAGAAAAAGAGCACATTTCTTGATCTGTATGCTATGTCTGGGTGATATGGGTAATTTACAGTATTTAATAGGAATATTTTCTAATTGTGATAAATGTCACGATACAGAAAATACATTTAAAATCACAAACATTTATACATGGTCCTGTGTGAGTTGCGAAGTAGCAGGAGCCACTGATTTTCACTGAAGTCATTTTTTACCACTTTGCAGTTTATTCTCATTTCAATGATATCCTCAATGTTCCTCGAGATCGAAACACAAGAGTCTCCTGGAAAATACTGTAGGTTCATGTTATTAGCATGAGTTTGAATTATTTGTTTCCAAGAAGAAGTCAAATTTATTCTGTCAGTTTGGTTTGGCAAGCAACTCTAAATACTACGATATATGACAGGAACTTTTATTGATTAATCTGTCGATTATGTTCTCGATTAATAGCCCATGGTGTCATTCAGATTGCTTGTTTTATCTGACCTATAGTACAAACCTTAAAGGTATTCAGTTTGCCATCAAATATGACAAAGAAAAGCATCAAAGACTCGCATTTAAGAAGCTGGAACCAGAGCGTTTTTGTTCAAAAAAATTACTGAAATGATTAACTGATTATCAAAATTATTAACCAGTTAATTAGCAGTCAACCGACTAATCATCTCAGCTCTACTGTGATACCCGTTAGCTTCAGCTACCATTGTTACGGAGAAGAAGCCAGTCAGATGCAAATGCTGAATGCTTTATTTCAACTGAAAACAAAACAAAGCACTACTGTTGCTGATTTCATCCAAAACTCACACAGAATCTACAAGTGAGCTGATTTAAACTGTTGACTATATTATGAAGTTTCTACAAAGTGTAAACTTTAGCTTCAGCTCGCTGAGTTTTACGTTTTAAGCTTTGTGATTGGATGGTTTTCATCAAAATACTATTTGGGAGTCGTAGTTGACTTCCCTTCTTAAGTTTTTATCTCTTTAACTTTTTATCAAAGAACCAGATATTTTCTCATGCAGGTGGTCGTCTTGTCTGGAACCCTGGACAGCAACTAACTCCTCCCACTGAGCCTCTCTCTCTGTCTCTCTCACACACACACACACACACACACACACACACACACACACACACACACACACACACACACACACAACAAACCACTTAGCATTGCTTTTGTGCTTCAGCCAAAATCCCTACAAATGTCAACGATACACATTTCTCTTGTGCAGTGAAGAACTGGATCCTTTGCTTACTGTCACTGAAGCTCATTTGGCAGACACACACTGTCCAACTGGGAGTCTACTGGTCACCTGGGAGTCGTACACTGCATTACTTAAAGGAGGTTTTGTGTTGTGGAAATCAGATGCCTGTTGCCTCCTCTGAGACTGTTTCATCCCCCTTCATCCCTGTCGCTTGTCCAAGTCAGCAGCTGATGGGATTTCTGGCAGATTCTCTTAACTCCTTTCAGGGCACAGGGTTGTTTTGTGATCTAAGGGTTGATATATATGTGTGTGTGTGTTTGCTCAGATTTGTGTTTGCGTGTGTTTCCCAGTTGAATCAGACAGCTCTGAACCCACTGAGAGTCATATATGAACTGCGTTGGTTAAGACACTCTGACAGCGTTAGAGTTGAGTCTCCCAACCTCTGCCACTTGGCATCTTTGTCTCTCCAGTCTGTTGGAAACTCTCTAATCTGAAGCTTTACCTCATCGCTCCCTTTCTAGCATAATTTGGTTGCATGTTAGTCAAAACCACTTATTTTTAGTCCTAGAAAGATTCATTTGCTTTGTCTGTGTTGATGTACATCAGAGAATGCCCTAGATTCTCCATAAATGTGCTATAGTAGCTTTGGCAGTGTAGCACAGGTCTTGAAAGCCAAGAGAATTGAAATTATTGACCAGGAGGGGAATGATGTACAATGTGGTGAAAGAGGAGGATATGACTAGAAGAGTGAATAAGAGGCAAAAGGTGGACTGAGGAGACATAAGATAGTGAGCTAGAGAGGAAAGAGATGGAGAAATGGGGAGCAAGAGAGACTTCACATCGCTTTTAACGACATTATCGTGGCCCGTGGTGTATATAATTTAGTACGATGACGCAAAGGAAGATACTGCACCAAGTGAGCTGTCTAGGAGGGAGGCTCACATGCTCATTTCAACACACACACCCACACACACAGACATTTCTCTCTGTGATTGTGTTAAATATATCGGAGATTCATGTGCATTCAGTGTAAAATGTTAAGATTTATGATCCTTATGATCTTATCACTACTTTTTAAGGGTACACCCCACAGACCTTGCATTTTTGTTTCAATTCAGACAGTTGACAAGAAACCTCTGGCTGGATTTGACTGTAGGCAGCAGACCAAACCACCAACCGTAAACTACCATTTATTTTAAACTTCTGGCTGAGATTGGCCAGTTATGACAATACAACAAGTGCCAGAACATTTAAAACATTTCATTAGGCAATAAAACTAACATTCACTGCAAATTGCAGCCTTGGGAGGCTCATAGCTTTTAGAAAATAACATTAATACACCAGTAATGCAATTTTTTCCCCATCAATTTAATTAGGATAATTAAATGTTGTTCTTCAGCTGAGAAATATGTGGATGTTTTAGTTAATCAACTCGAACAGTAGAGAAACAAAGTCTTCTGGTGTTGTAATTACTATAATGGCGGTGCTTAAACTGCCTGAACTCAACCATATAAATTTGTTTAAATTAATGTCAAAATCATGCATTTTATATACTGATATAAAAGGTCATTCCCTCGTAGTGCATTCATGTTTAGATTGTGTGTTTGGTATTTTAATGTGACTGCCAGTAAAAAGAAATCAAGGCATCCGCACACATATTCTATCTCCCTTGCACACAGCTAATTCATTGCTTTCTGTCAGATAGACCTGTTTACAGGGTCTATTTGAGGCAACGCTGTACATTTGCTGTGTGCAGTGGAGATAATTATGTGTTTGGATTCTTGGTTTCTTTTCATTTGCACCATTTTTTCTCCCGGGGGACTCTGAGATATCTGTTTAAGATTATTTACCTGCAATGCAGAGCAAACGCTGGAGGAATTTAGAATGTAATTTGGCAGAGAGTGTTTGTGCATGTATCTAAATATTTTCTTGACTTTACCCTCACAGAGTATCTAAACTATGTCTTTCAGATATCTTATGTATGTTCTCAACAGTTCTCATCAGAACACTAAGCTGTATGTTTTGAATGGTGTAGTTAATTCATCTTTACTGTGTTATTTAATTGCTGTATCAGTAGCCAGGAGATCACACGACGATAATTATTCTTGCATCTTTGAGAGGTGCTTTTGAATCAGTCACAGTGAGCCAAAAATGACAGGAGATGCATGTATGAATCAGATTTAGTATGCTGAAACTGTACTGAACATATGCATACACCATACTGGCCATATGGCGGGTGTGCACAGTAGGTGCTGCTGCATTCAGCATGCTAATCCACATCCTGAGTGTCTGTTTGCCATCCAAAGTGGTCCTGTTGGAATTCACTCACACTTTGCAGATGTTGCTTTTAAGAGTCCTGTAGTGAGTGTAATGTACGATTTATGCCTATATTTGTGGATATTGTTGTGAAATCAGATCATATTACATGCCATATGAAACAGTGGATTGTTTCAGCACTAGCTTTGATTATCAGTTAATAGTTTTATGTGATTTATTGTGTAAAAATCCCACAGCCACAACCAGCCTCTCAAATGTGGGGGTTTGTTGCTTTTATGTGTCTCATATCATTGTAAATTGAATACTTCAAGGTTTTAGGACTAACTAAATAGCAGTTTGAAGTACACCACTTAAGGCTCTGGTAACTTGTAATAGTCACCAGTCATTATTTTTGACATTTTATAGGCTAAACAGATTAATCCGTAATGAAAATAATCATTATCTGCAGCCCTATATTTCTTTAATTTTCTCTTGACAGAAGCCTCTTTATTTTCCTGCAGGAGTTCCAGTGAGAGGAGGTTTTGAGAGTAACACTCCACAGGCCTGTCATGGTTTCCTACCTTCTCACACTCCTCCATCTCTGCGTCTCCCACTGTCTTCTAATGTAAGTGTCCATCTCCTCTATCAGAGCTCAGACATTACTGTTCGTCAAGGGGCGAAATTATTTTTCCTCTAACCTCATAACAACTGAAAACATGTTAGCCACAAAGATATACAAGAGGGTGACAAATTATAGAAAGAAACAGTTCAGTATTTTGGGAAATAGGCTTTCTGATGAGAAGATTGATGGCACTCTCATGTGTGTTAAGCATGGAGTTGTAGCCGGGAAGTGATTAGCTTAGGTTAGCATAAAGAACGGGAAGCAGAGGGAAAAAGCTAACCTGACTATGTTCAAAAATACACGTGCCAGCACCACTAAAACGTACTAATAAACACAATGTACCTCCTTTGTTTAACCTGTGAACAAATAGAAATGTAAAAATGACAATTTGTGATTTTAAGGGGAGTAATATGCTTCAATGAACAACAAGCACCTTTTTTTTTTCTACTCGGCACCGGAGACACACTATACAGAGTGTCTCCAGGTATAGCGTTGGTTGCCTGGCAACTGCACTGTGACTCCAAGATTCCGGAACTGTGCCCGGTTGCTAGCAAGAAATGGCTGAACAACAGCCAATTTGAACATTTGTGTACGGATTAAACAAATAACATACATGATAATTAGAGCTTTAGAGGCATATTTTTTAACTAGGCTAGCTGTTTCCCCTTCCTTCCAGTCTTAATGCTAAGCTAGGCTAATTGTCTCTCGGCTCAAGCTCTGTAGTAGTAGTTGTAGTTGTTTTTACCAAGTGGGAGATATCGTAGCTGTCTGAACTTCCTGATATCTCAGACTCGGAACTGCAACTCAGACGCTGGTGTGGCCGGGCTTTCTGACTCAGTTTCTCTGAAATACTGTGGCCTTAGCGCACAGACAAAAGGGTGGTATTGATCTCACCCTCAGAAAGAAAGGGAGTATGTGGAGAAATGTTGGAAATACTTTTTGTTATCCCTTGGATTTGTTTACGTCTGTAATCCATATATCATATCACATCATACCATCATCATCAAAACACCAAATTAGGGATGAGTGGTGTTCATCCCTCCTGTAGAGTTTTGTTTCAAGGAGCACTGAAGCTGTTCTGTAGGTTTGTGTCCGTTTTTCCTTTAGTTTACCATCCATCTGTATCTGTGAGGCCTGAAACTATAACAGCTGCATGATAACCACCTAGTTACAACATGTTTCATCAGCTGAGGTTACATCATGATGTTACATGAATATACTCATTCAGCTTACATTGGTTATTTTTGCAGGCACTATAGAAACCTTTGTTCGATGTAAGTATGCTGAATATTTTGCAGTACATTTCAGTTTAATATCTAGCACTAGCGAAATCCACATGTCTAATAAGCTCATTCTCTTCTTTTCTTCCATGCTCTTCTCTGTCTTCAAACTTCCATTTCTCTTTCTCTCTCTCTTGCTTTCATCTCTCTCTGTCTCCCTCTGAAGGGTTTGATGGAGAGCTGGTCGAATGTCAGCAGGAACAATTGTTATATCCGGAGGAATTCTCGCCGGAGTGATACTGCTGTGCATTGTAGCAGTGCTCTGTTACTGTAGACTCCAGGTATCTGTGTGTGTGTGTGTGTGTGTGTGTGTGTGTGTGTGAATGTGGATGTGTTTCAGTCATTTGAAAGGATTTTTTAAAATTTTAATTTAAATAAAAAAACTATTTCAATATGATTTCACTCACTATTTCAAGTGAGGTTAAAAAGCAGAATAGGGATTTCTGTTACAACTTCATGTCCTTCCAAGAAGAGAGAAGGGAAATATTTCTAAAGGGTCATAAATTTGTTGCCGCTGGGAAAGATGAACAATTACACCCTATTCATACATTAGCTGCGATTTCAACATTTACAAGTTTGATGAAAATAAGATTATTAAAATGAAACTGATCTTAATTCTATTATGTATGTTCACGACTGATAATAATAGTTTTTGGATTTTTAGTTAGTTTTGTTTTAAATTCCCCATTTGTATTTCAGTTTCAGATTTTGAAATTTGTATGTTTTATACAAATATGTGCTTTTGGTGTGTACAGTACTTTTGAGTATAGTAATCTAGCCTTTAAAGGTATTTGTGTGCATTATATGCATCATAAATACACTTATACTATGAGTTATCTAAAAATGCATTATTATTTTCACCCAATTCATTCCTTTTAAGGCCCTGTGTATACAAAAATGGCACTATCTACTTTTAATTTACATTACAAGCAGACAAAATGGAGTTACTGTCTTGGTGAAAGTTTAAGCTGGAGCCAGGAGGTGATTAGCTTAGCTTAGCAGTAAGACTGGAAGAAGGGGGAAACAGCTAGCCTGCCTCTCTCCAAAGTTCAAAAATCTGCCTACCAGCACCTCTAAAGCTCACTAATTAACATGTTTTATCTTGTTTGTTTACATGTTACACAAATTACACAAGTGAGTTCTGTATTGTAAATATCTCTTGAAGAACACCAGTTTATGCATTCACCTAGCTGCCTGGCAACCTCAGTGTAATGTCAAGACTCTGCTCTACAGTTACAGCAAGTAACTAATTGCTCTTTCATACATTACTGTTTGTGTATGGATAAAAAAAAATGTTAATTAGTGAGCTTTGGAGCTGTTGGCAGGTATGTTATTAACTTTGGAGAGAGCCAGGCTAGCTGTTCCCCCTGCTTCCACTCTGTATGCTAAGCTAGGCTAATTGCCTCCTCAAACATGAGAGTGGTATCAGTCTTCTCTTCTAACTCTTAGCGAGAAAGCAAATAAGTATATAGGTATTAATTTAATAGCCTTTGATGTTCATAATACAGTATGTTTTACAATAGAAGTACTAAACCCCCAACACCTCTTTCTCAGTCTCTCTCTCCACTGGTCTCTTCCTTGTCTCCTCTGCAGTATTACTGCTGTAAGAAGAATGATTCTGAGGTGGACATGGGCTCTGTGGTGGGAGCGGACCCTCTCTCTCACTTTCCCTGCAATGCCTGCAACGCCCTCGCCATGGACGGCGCATCTATCACCCCCGTCTCTCTGGATCAGCTGGACACGGGTTCACACCACAACCACTGCCCCACCTGTTCACCGTACACCCTCCGCTCTGGACTCACAGACAACATGCGCAATGGAGGGGAGCGGCTGGGCTTCCACACCTACTACGAGAACCCGTCTGTCTCTCTTCCGCTGTCTGTCAACCCACAGGGCTCCTCCCCTCTGAGTTACTACAGTCCCACGGACATGTTTCCTCCCCCGCCACGCCCCTACAGCACCCAGGTCTGACCTCTGCTGCACCATAAAGACACACACTCACACGTATAGAAAACCATACACACCCCTGATATCTAGCACATGCCCTTTTGTTTGGGACTAAATTCAGGCTATGGCATATATACAATTACACACATGCCCACATTACTATACATGCTCACTTCTGCCACAGATTCCAGACTCATTCATCCATGGGAGTGACCCATAAACTGAGCCCACTGGCAGAGCCTTGGTGTTGGTAACAAATCCTTGGACCAAACCCATGGGGAACTGCAGACGGCAGCATGAAACAGTGTTTTATCAGCAGGGAAATGGTACAGAAGTATAGTACAACCTCAATTTGTGTCACACGGGGCTAAATCACATGTGGTACTAAAATGTGTCTTTGGTAATTTAGCTGTGAACGCACCTGAATTGATGCAGTCATCCAAGCCACATTTGAAGGTGGTCAGGGACATGTGAAAACTATAGTGTGAACACAAAAGGTTCCCAATGCAGGCACACTGAAAGACAGCCAAGTCAATTTTTTTGTGTAGGTGCTAGAGATGCAAAAAATAAGCAATTCCCATAGGCCATGTTAATGATGAATTACCAATTAGCTTATATATAGCTTATAGAAATAAGAAAAATGCATATTTTTTCCCATGAAATTTTATTTTTAACAATGGATGTGCAGTGTTTTTGCAATTAGATATTTGAAGAAAATTGTTTGAGTCATGAATTAAATAAAACAAAATAACTTACTGAATAATTTCCTAGGAAGTTTTCTGGATGTAACTATGTAATTTAGTACTAATCATAGGAAAAATAGGAATGTCCTTTAAAGAAAAAACTCAGCTTAAACCCAAAAGATATTTATTGATTATTCATTCATTATTGGTAACTTTATTCTCCATATACAGTCTGTTGCATTGTATTGACTGATTGACTGATCTGTTAGCACTGACTAAAAAAAACTGTGTAGGTTAGCAATGAATTAGGTTTAATTAGTTAGACGTTTAATTGGACACAGTCTCTATTTTCCCTATAATTAGCACCAAATTACATACATCTTTTAGGAAACTTAATGGGAAAGTATTAGGAAATGATCTGTAAAATATGGACCCATAAAATAAAGTGTACCAAGTTTTCTCTTCCTTCTCCACCTGCTGTTATTCACAAATGACAAACACAATTATGAAGTTACAGGACCTCAGTTATATTAGATTAGACATGCAAAGCACTTAAGCCCAAGTTAAGCCCATTCTCTTTCAAAAGGCTGAAGCCTACAAATACCTAAGTAGAAGAGGCTACCCTGACATCTCAAGCTGCTTTGCCTTTGTAAAACACCTTAGATAAGATTTTTAAGTCTATGCCCAAGGCAGGTTGGGAATAGCCATGGAAATCCTCTTCTCTATACGGCCAGGGAAATATCTGTTTGTTTTTTTTTTGTTTAGCACCAACCAGTTTTTCTGCATAACATATAATAAAATGAGAGCTGGGTGGTGACTTCTGGAGAATTATTGTGATGGCAGGTGTTAGGTGTGCAGTCTGTTGTAGCTTGGTCTTTACAGTCTGAGTATATCTGGTTACATAATACAGAGTCTGAAAAGCACCACCACCACCACCAACTCTTTAGTTTCTGTTCTCTCCTGCATTGTCACCCCCACCCCCCCCACCCCCCCACCCCCGAGCTAGTGTTAACTGAAAGTTTCAAATTCTAGCCTGAGGGGGAAAAAAAAACCTTCCTCCCCTTCCTAAAACCCCCTTCAGCTTACTGTACATGAGGGCTAACAGTTTTTCTATTAGGTGTTGTTGTTTGCCAGCTACAGAAACTACTGATGGAGCTCAATTGTTTTTGTCCAGAGGAAAGACACAAAGGAGAAACTACAAGTTTATAAGCAGTTTTTGTGCATCTTGCAATTATTTAAAGGAGTCTAGTTGTAGTCTGCTAGGTGGAAAAAATATCTGCTAGAAAAAAAAAAATTAGTTTGCTTGTATTTTCCCTTCTGGGTAATTGTGTTGAAACTAGACTACTAAAAGAAGCTTGGTTCTGCAGTGTCTTCCATATAAGTTGCTGTACTGAACTTTTTCATGTTTACAGATTGAGATGGATGGAAAAAAAAAAGAAAGCATCCTCAGATTTTAGAGATGTTGTGGGCTGAAACGAGATACTTAGGATCACGTACCATACTTTGTTGATCTTGAAGCATATGTTTTGTATCTTACAAGCCATTATATCTGCTATACAGTTCGGTAACAAGATGCAGTGTTATTCCACAGTATATGCCTGAATCTATATATTTTTAAGGAGTATTGTTGTGTTTGTGAGGGATGTCAGGGTTTAAGTGTGTTTACTGAGTTTGTACCAAATGTGAGTCTTCCATACTCTTCAATTATCCTTCCATCTTGGTTTTTCTCTGTATTTCTGCCAGCTATGATACAACAGAGGAACACAATGAGAAGAGAATGGAAATGTACATTTGTTACAGGAAATTCACTTTGAAATTGTCCTTAAATTTGTCTAAAATGTGAAAAATGGTAAAAAAAAACCCAAAAACAAATATATTTAGTATAGCAGATTATATATATCAGACTATTAGTTAAAAGACATATAAAATATATTTATTCAGTATATTCTCACACCACATTGTTTCCACTGAGCTGTGAGCTTCATTATCACATCTAATTTTCCTCACGTCACATCCCCTTGTTGTTCGGATGTGCTAAATTCTATAAAGTAAAACAACTTTTTTTTGGTAATTTAGATGTCCACTCAGCATTGGTGTGTTCACTGCCACATAGCCAATATACTCACTCAACAAATGTGGCCCCCATAGTTTGGTGAAAGGGGCATAGTTTTTGTGTTCACCGGTTCTCTGATAACCACTTTGTTGCACTACAAAGAGCACCATTGCTGTATCAGAACTGACCTGTTATGTTTAGGTTCCTTTTTCTTGTTCTGACTGTGGAAAATTGTATTTTTCAGATTTTTCAGTATGAAACTATAGTAGGTTTTGGTATCCCCTGATAGAGTGAGGAAAATCCACCAAGTTTCACAAAATGTTCCTTTTTTTGAGGAGGAATAAATGTTTATATCTTCCTGGACTTTTTTTTGGTCTGTCTTCACTTACAATGACTCAGACAGTAGATGCACAGCATGTTGAAATCACAGTTTGTGGTTAAAAAAAAAAGAAGAAAGAAGCAGCAAAATAGCAGGAAGTGTTGAAAAACCACAGTAGAACACAAATAAAAACTTGCATGAAATCAAAGACAGAAGTGAGAAGTAGCTATATGTTGAAGCTCAAAGAAAGAGAAGTGAAACTGGGAAAGAAATTAAACTCATCTGTCATCAGGAAATTTCGGGAAATTAAGAGAAAATGCACCTGTGACGTAGAAGTCAGACCGAGAATATGAGGGAAAAAGTGGGTGTCGTTTACAGGGCGGAGGTGCCGATTCCTCTTTGTTATTCTGCATTCATGCTTTGGTATTCTGTCGCTTTACCTGCCAAACCCGTTTGCTCTCCTGTCTGGCGGCTCAGCCCATGACAATAATAGACAGACGGGCCTGTGTCACGCCAACACCCTGGGGTGAAATATCACAAATACCACATCACTTACTTCGTCCTGATACATTAGCAGTGTTTAGTTGGCAGTCTGGCAGGTTCACACAGCTTCTGTGCCAGCTCGGGTAAGAGTGTGAACAAAAAGAATAGAGGAAAATGGATGGAAATGAAAGTGTATGATAAAATAAATTATTGTGGGAGCTAATTATCACCAAATAAATCAGAATCAAGCAGGTGACTAGATTTATTTGAGAGGTGAGGATCATAGACGTGTGTGTGTGTGTGTGTGTGTGTGTGTGTGTGTGTGTGTGTGTGTGTGTGTGTGAGAGTGAGAGAGAGAGAGAAAGAGACAGGGGAGGTGTTAAGGTGAGCACTGTAGTGGGTGTGTCTAAAGCTGCCATTCTTTCACACACACTCTCAAGTCTCATATAAACCCAGTGGAACCTGTTACTGCCCGTATACCTGTAACATACACACTCCTTCACCTGACACTGTGAGTAAGTGACTCTGACTACAACTTATTAGGTGTCAGTGAAGTGTAGCTACACTTTGCCTGTTGGAGTATCTCTCTCTGTTATTCACCTTTGGACCATAAGCAGAGTTTCTTTGTGTCCGAACGACTTGGACTTTGTCCTGATATTTCCTGTTCATACTCACATGCTGGACTAACTTCTCGCCTGCATCATTGCAAGTAAAAACAAGACAACTGCATCTTTCTGAACTCACTTTACATCTCTGATTCACAAGAGATACCGGTGTCGTTCTGGCCTGACAGTGTGTCCAACGCTGCTGGTGGATTTTCTTTGATTTCTCTGATTTGAAATTGCTGCAAAGGCGGTGATTGTTTGCGTTTTTTGCGTATTTGGGCAAAATGATGGAGGAGGTGTCCATGACGATGGCGCATGATGCCCACGCTATAGACCAGATGAGCGAAGACGAGATCCTGGCCTGTCTGGTGGATGAAACCGGACCTAAATTCACAGTAAGACTCACTGTTGCATGGATGCATTCAGTTACGTAAGATTCCACTTACTGTATAGTCACTTTTAGAGCACCACAACTAATAGCAACAGCTAAACCACAATCACAAACTAACCATTAATTAGATCCAAAACCATTGCTTGATTCTAGTATTGATAAGGGAACACTTACTTTCACTTTGACATTAATGTAAAGCACCTAAAAACTTGCACATGCAAAACATCTTCACTTTTAACATATGACGCATTGCTAAAGTCAGTATGAGAGTTCTGAGACTGATCCAAATAACAGAAATGTGTTCAATACTTCTATACTGACTGGCAGCGACAAGAGTATAACACAAAACACATTCCCCTGCATGACAGATATGTGATTCCAGATAGAAGGAAATTAATTCTGATTGCTCATTTTAGATATTTGAGATATGGAAATTGCCATTTCAGGCTTTAAAAGAAATAAGAATAGAAGAATATTCCCTTGTGTATCCTAAGTTATCATTCCCCCATGTGCTCAGCTCTATCTTCTCTCATTCTTATCCCTATCTTGATCTCTTTTTGAGGCCTGTTCTTGATTCGTCACGCTCGCGCAGCATCCGGCACCCAGATCTGTTTGGAAGAGATTGCTTTCTTCAGCACAGTCAAATATGACATTACTGTATTTCATTAGCCTTGACTCTCTCCCCACAGGTCCCAACAAAGAAAGCTAAACGGATGGAAAGTCGGCTTCAAATAATGGATGATGAAGAAGACTGCTTGGACAAATACCTGGTCAGAAATCTTTCACTCCCTCCAGAAACACATACACTTTCTGTCTTTGAACCTCAGCTTTATCCCAACTCAGAAACTCAGAAAAAGAAAATGTGATTTATAAATCACATTTATAAATCACATTTTCTTTTTCTGTCTCTCTTTTAAAAATGACCTGATTTACCACATTTGTGGGATGTGCAACAGATGCTGTGTGCAACAGACCCTGACAGATTTTCTGTGTTTTTTAGAGGGAGAACCGTCGGCTTGAGCAGGCCAGCCTTCGTCTGGAGCAGGAGAACGACAACCTTGCCCACAGACTGATCACCAGCAAGGTGTCCCTGAGGAACGCTCTGGACAAGGTACGATTAGCTACTGCCCTTCATAAAAAGGGCATAAGGGTTTGATTTAAAAATGCAAACTCACCTGCCGAAGGTCTCAGAAACTCTAAAATCTGCAGGAGTCTCTCAGGAGATGACCAAACTTCATTCATTCATTCATTCATATTAAGCAAAATGTTCACTCCAGACAGAGGACAGAGTGGACGAACTCACCAAAGACCTTCTACAGACCAGACATCGACTGCAGGCTACAGAAGAGGAGAAAAGGGGGAAAGAGGAGGAAGCTGCAATGGTAAGAGTTTTCACATATGTGACGACTTTATAACGCCTCACAGTCATTATAGGTTTAATGTAATCCCTGACATGCACAAATGAAGGATTTCCTCTCTTCTTATAGTTAAAGGAAGTGTTTCGGAGAGAGCTGGAGAAAGCTGAGCAGGATATCAGGAGGTCGACGGGTATCATTGCAGACTACAAACAGGTACGGAGAATCAATGATTGGAACCAGTGAATTTGACTTACTGTATACTTCATAACGGATATATAAATAAAGAATGCAGTGATGCTTAACGATGCTGATGCTCTTTCTTTTGCTCAGATCTGCTCTCAGCTGACAAACCGTCTGGAGAGGCAGCAGGCCGCCCACAGAGAAGAGTTAGTTTCACTCAAGGTGAGAATAGCACTCTTCCTGTGGAGCTCTACTGTCATCCTTCCTACTTTTATCTCTTCTTCTACCTCTGCCACGCTTCGACTTGAACACCATGTTGTAGGAAATCACTTTACAACCCTTTCTTGAAAATCTGTTCTACCGTTTCAAAAATGGTTATTGCATAACTTTCTCATTAGGGTTCATTTATAACAGCAGGTGTCAGGGGTTTTAATTGCTGGATGTCACATTTGGAGCAGGAAAGTCTTCATCATGTATTTTATTCTGCCTGTTACTCTCATTCTCCACCTTTGCAGAGTGCAGTGAAGGCTTGCTCACGCTGCCAACACGTTGTAGAATCAGACGAACCACCCGCCTCAGCTCAGGACTCAGCAGCGATAGAGGCCCACGGGATGACAGAACCGAGCTGGGATGAGGACAACAAAGGTCCCACAAAGGCAGAGCAGAGGAGAGGCGACCAGGAGGAGTCCTTCAAGGCCCAGATCAGGGAGCTGGAACAGGAGTTGGCCCAGACCAAACTCCAGATGGTGGAGGCCAAGTGCAAGATCCAGGTGAGACCAGACCATCAAACCATCAGACAACACGTGTAAATATTGTCACTTTAATATCAACAAGAATGTAAATGTAACTGTAAATGAAACACAGAGGGCGAAAGGTTTGTACTTGTGGTTACTTTTCTGGGAATATATTCATTGCCTGACCCCTAATCTAAGAAGCTAATTATTTCAACTACATGTCCAACTTTAATTCAATAAAGAGAGATCAACTTCAAATGTTCACTGAGGTGAGAAAGACTTTGGCTGTTAGACCCCATAGATGTGAATCATCCTCATTAAATGCAGGCCCATGTGAAGATAGGAAGTAGGACAGGATTCCCTGGAGTCTAGACGTTGGTGGTAAAAGAACCGCATCCAAGGACTGACTGGCTTGAAGCACATTAATACTTTTGGTGCTAAATTTAAGTGCTAGAAAAATACATTAAAACTGTGTTTCACTGTTTTAAAATGTATTATTCCTGTTGTAGAATCTCAACGTACATTATATGAGTAGCCAACTATATTAATTGTTAATTAATTATTTAAAAGTATGCTTTGGTCAGTCTAAATATAAACACAATTGCAGTGGACTTTCATATGAAGTAATGGATTAACTCAAGAATTTCACTTTTGTTACACTTTAAAACATATCTTTATTAAAAATTTACAATAGTAGTATTTAAGTACATTTAAAATAAGTATACAAATAGTCTATAGCCTACATCAGTAGGAAGTTAGCCTATTATTCCTAATTACAATTAAAAAAAACTAAATAGTATACCATTACTACATTATTTAAAAGTATGCTTCGATCAGTTTACCTACAATGAAGTGGATTTTCTTAATACTGTTATTAAGTACACTCATTAGATTGCCTTAAGGAATTCATTTTTGTTAGACTTAAAAATATCTTTCAATGCAATATTTCATGATTTTTCAGAGAAATACAAGAACACAAACAGTATGGTTGCGCAAATATGGACTGAGATGAACTTGTTATAAAGTAAAGTTGTTGCTGTTTTATCCTTGTACAGGAGCTGGAGCACCAGAGAGTAATCCTGGCCAACAATCTCCAGGACGCAAAGAACAGCTGGATCAGCAAGGCCTTCACCTCCCTGCGGAACTCCAGCGGAGGGGGGCCTCACAATATTAGCATACCCAGAGATGGAGCTCCCACGGTGGGCTGGAACCTCCACGGTGGCTCCCTCTCTGGATGGAGTGCCAAGAAGCTGTCGTGGCCTCACAGAGACAATTGTGAGGATGTCTGATAGCCTGGACTGTGAATGTGCAGATCACATAAAACTGGACACAGTAGAAGGATCAGACCTGGATCGGAGTATTAATTCACACTGTTATGTACAGTGTGTATTCAATACTGTAGCTGCTATTTCTTGTTTGTGCACTAGAGGGGAGTCTGGAGTACAAAACGAGCAGAGGAGAGTACCTGAGAGCACATACGGGTGCTGTCAGACATGTATTCTCTTGTCTGTTCACCACTTTCCAACTACTGTTATACACTGATGAAGTTCTTTTTATATTACCAAATCCATGTGTCATGTGTTTGTTTTTTTTTGTATATAATTATTTGTCAACAATTTTAATACAATATTAAAGCAAGTATGACACTAACTTCTTGTGGTGTCATATGGAAACATGACTCATAAACAGACAGTAAACAGTATCGTAAAACGGTTCTTTCTCGAGAAGATATTCCTCTGATACACCACATTGCTGTTCCTCTTTCGTTATGACCACAGCAGCTTTAAAAGTTGTTGCTGCTGCTCAAACACGCAGACAGAGAGAAGAGTCGTCAGCTGACTATAATGCAGTTTGTTATCTCTGAACTTTAGGGTAGACCATTAGA
Source organism: Maccullochella peelii (assembly GCA_002120245.1). NCBI lineage: Eukaryota > Metazoa > Chordata > Actinopteri > Centrarchiformes > Percichthyidae > Maccullochella > Maccullochella peelii. The sequence goes on along the minus strand of LKNJ01004157.1, from coordinate 1,341 downwards.
GAAAGAAACGGAGCAAAGAACAAAGAATAGTAGTCAATATCTTGCATAAGTGAGGGGTCGACTACAATATTTACAAAGCTATTTAGACAAACTACACTCTTGTAATAATTCCTCCTGCCTGAAGCACTGATGACTGCGGTGGTTGGCAGTGTGTGTGTCGCTGTGACTCTCCTCATGTGTGTTCTTGGAAGCCAAGCACTGGACCTGCTGAGGGCGACATCAGGGTGTGAGTACCGATCTGAGTGGAACTATGCTCACAGTTTATAGTTTGTGGTGCTGCCATGACATTTAATCAAGAATCCAAATAACATAAAACAAAATTATTCTTTTATAGTAATTTGACTCTTTTTCTACTATGTCACAAAGACTTTGCTGTTGTTTTTAACGCTCCTCAAGTCCTGTCGTCGTTTATCTTCCTGCATCTGGAAAGGACTTGCATTTTGTTGAGAAGTAATAGATTTTCAAATATGATGATAATCTGTCTGTGATGCTGCTATTACACACTGAAAATAGATGTTTTTCTCAGTCATTTTGTCGGCATTTTGACATTATTTTATGTTATTTTTGTCTTTTAACAAATTAGCAAGGATCTAATACTAAAACACAACCTTATAGAGAAGCAATTACAATACAAAAATGTTCTGGTCTGCTCATGCTCTAGTTTTTCCCTCAGATCCTCCCCCCACTCCCAAAGTCCACTGCTGGTGTCCGAGCTATCCAAACACGACTCTTTGCTCCTGGGTTGAACCTTCTCACTCTCCACCAACGCACTATGTTGCCACCTACAGGTAAATCTGGTAAATGGGTGCTGCTGGCCCAAAGCACTGACACCTTTTAGTATAACAGACTGTAGTTGTCAAGTTGTTATTAAGGAGCTCATTTACATGTGTGTAAATGTGTTTGTGCGTTTGTCAGCGAGAGACACAAACAGCTGGTCACCAAGCAGTGTCTTCTCATCCAACCTGGCTCGTCATCCTCTGCGCTGATATCAACATCGTCATCCTCATCTGAACGGGTACCAGCTTTATTTATCTTCAAAATGAAACCAAGCACTCATCAATCATGATTGTAGTGAATATTGGATTGCATAGTGGATTGGCTGAGTTTTGGAAAAAACCTACTCACATTTCTTGTTATAGCTGTAACAGACCACAGACCAGTTTCAAGTTTGTCTCGAGAGCAATTATGCATTGATTATGGTGGGAATTCTCCTCAGCATCCATCCTCTCCTGCACATATCTATATTTTAATGTATGATTTTACTATTATGTTTTAATTTTTCAAATAAATCAAAAATTAAACTGTATGTGTGCAAAATTACCAAAATATTTTCATTTACTG
>LKNJ01004156.1:60085-125721 GCA_002120245.1 Maccullochella peelii | reverse complement strand
CATACACTGTGATATTAGATTATTTTCATATTGCAAACACCTACTTTCGTGCAATGATTTGTGACACTAATGGAGATAAATATTATACTATATTATACTTAAGGACACAACTCTATAAACACAAGCATTGCTAATTAAATGTGAGTGTGAAGGATGGAGACAGTTGATCACATATTTCTACTCTAGAGTACACTATAGTACAGTACCTTTTTCTGCGAGATGCAGCTCATTAACACAAGTATGCAAACACACACACACACACACACACACACACACATACACACACACACTCGTGTACTGACCCAAGAGCTCATGCATACACATTACACAAACACTCATTCAAATATTTTATTTATATCCCCATTAAAACAATAATTTGCAGAGGACATGGCATACGCTGCACACACATTCTGCCTTTCACGTTCCCACACATACACATATAATTGAGGCGTAGAGTGGGTATTATAGGGTCTGTGCTGCAGTATCTGGATGTGAAGGATAATTTATCACTGTAATCCTGAACCCTGGTCCCTGTAATCCTTTAATACAGTAAGGTCTGGAGTAGCTACACAACATAAGAAATAATGTATAGAGCTTGTTGGAGATGGGAGGCAGTGCTGTCTGACAGAATTACCCAGACTTTCCCTAATTAAATACTCTTTTAAATGACTTGTTTCTCAATAGCAATGTGTAGCTGTAGACAAAGCAAACCGAGTGAGAGAACTGCACACTGACTTTCTGCAACACAGCTGATTGTCCAAGCCAAGGGGGGAAAAAAATAGATTTGAGGTAGAAGGCCAAGCTTCATGTTTGTGAGACATTGATTAATGTGGGCGCAGATTTGAAGCGCTGCTGAATTGCCGGTGCATCAATGATGAGTGTAGCGGTTGAGACGGAGAGGCAGTGTGTGGGTGAGTGAGTTTGAGGAAGAATAGGACAGTGTTCATGTGATTTCATACATTTTGCTACTGTGTTTTGTTAATGCAAAGGCATTTTAAATCTGTTTGTATTCACGCTTTACATCCCCCACCAAAGCCAGTTAAAATTTAAAACTTCCTACAGTGTACTGTATACTGAGACTTATCCACATTAAGCCGATTAAATAAAAAATACACGTTTTATTCTCTCCATTTCTGCCTTTCAGAGAGCTAACAGTATTCTGACAAATTAATGCAAAAAAAGGGGGTGTCATCATGTCCCTTTTTGTTCCTGCAATTTAATTTCAGTTGGGCTTAGTTGGAGTAACCAAGCTGTCTGTCCCACTCCTTACCAGATGTTCTTCCTGTTTACTAACAGAAAAGATGACGCCAAAGAAGAAGAGTTCAGCGTTTCAATGTGCATGGAAGACCTGGAAATGCTAGTGTGGACGCAAGTCACTTTAAGGGTATTTAAAAACGTAGCGATTAGTGTTGACGTAGTGCAGCGCTACAGGTAAAGGTTCGCACCACATTATCTTTGACTTTATTGTAACTCCTCTTAAGGCGTTTTCACACTTGCACCCACCTCTGCAAACATTCACTCATTTCTCATTCACTGGCTTTGAAACCCATGCAACTGTTGAATTGAAGAATGGGTTTCCTGTTTCAGTGTGAGCTCCGGTTGGCTCTGGCAGACTTGCAGGTCAAAGTTCACTGTTGTTTAACTTTGACCTGCAAATAGAAACATCTAATGGAGGAGTCATTATTCTAACTGTACCATCACCCAGTTTGTACAATATCACAGTACCAGACTACAAACCGCAGTATCAGTCTCACACTTCTCATTAATTCATTATTACCTATGTCGGACCTGTGACATCACATCCTTTATTGGTCCTTTAATGTAAGTCAGTCAGCTGGCACACACACACACACACACACACACACACACACACACACACACACACACACACAAAATGAGTTCTGTGACTATGGTATCACCACAGCAACATCTCTCGAAATCAGATTCCGTTGTGTCCCTGTGCATGTGGCCTCCTCTGTCCCACAATACATCCCTGTTTAGCCCTGATGAACAGCTGCGGAGTCCCTTCATCTTCAGCCTCACTGAGAGGAAATGAGTCACTTGGAGGCATTTAACCTTGCGACCTCGCTGACTCTCATAGGGTCATGAAGTAGCACAGTCCATTATAGTGTTTACATTGTTCCTTACTACCTCGGGGATGTGGTCAGACCTGTGGCCGACCTCCTGGACTTTTAAAAGGTAATGAAGCCGCACTTGAATAGAAGAAAAAGCTTGAAAGGGTGAATTTGTTTGAAAAGTGAGAGCTGTGGAGATACCATCACGTGAGTCCATTAATTAATGCCAATTAAGAAAGAGGCTTTCCATTGCCTCTTGGGTGCTCTTTGCTGCCAACACAGCATGAAGACTTTTGGTTTTGCTCATGGAAGAAAGAGGGGGAGCCGCTCGGAGCAGAAAATGTGACATTTCATGCACACAATGAAAGCGCTAAGAGCTAAAAAGAACACAAAGATGTATGGAGTTGCAGCTACAGGTTGTAAGCTTAACAATCTTCCTGAGGCAGCATAAAATTTTTGATTTTTAACATTATAATACAAACACTTTACTTTTTTCCATGTATTTCACCTGAACAGCCTGCAAGCATTGCCGAAAGCACAAGACTGTTTATGGCAAACCAGAGCTTGTTCAATTAATTTTAACATAACATGTCCTGAATTTAGCCTTCTGCATCTCTTATCACTTATTACTGTGATGGGAAACAATGCAGGAGGAGGAGTTCACTCTTGAGACCAAAAATTCCCAAAACGCCCTGTATCATGACAGTGTGACAGTGAGCCAGCAGGCACAACACCAGGACCGGGATGTCATGAATTTTATTATTTACACCTGCGCTTTTCCAACTGTGACATGTCAAAATGTCTTCATTAAAAAAGGTCAGTCCAAGTCTTTTTATGAGACACTTTGCACACGCTGCCTGTAGAATGAACTCTGAGGACTCTGAATGATCAAACTGTCTTTATAAATCTCTAAATTCTGCTGCAGTGAATTTCACCATGGACTGTTTTGGTCAAATTCTGCTGTGTACGGCATTGAAGAGTGAGTCCCGATGTGTGTGACAACTTTCTAAGAAGAACTGAAAGTAACAACCAGAGCCACAGAAACAACCGAGCAGTTGACTACCATATTGGCCTGAATATAAGATGATTTTTCTGGAAATTGCGTGGGGGTTGTATTATATCTGAGACTAGACATTGTCATGTTCACAACTGCATTATATGTTCGCCTCTCTCTCTGAATCAGTCCCTGCATTGCAGAGTGAGCCTGTTACATTAAGAGAGTGTTGCATTATGGATTGTTTGTAGCCTTAATGTTGCTAGGCTTGCAATTTACTTCTGTTTATTGTGTGTCTTTTAGACACTTTTCCACAGAGGAAATACATTTCTGAGTGCAAAGGAGTCAAAAGCATATCCCGATATCTTTACTGCAGTGGGTCATCAGGTCGTCTTGCATTCAAGCCAATGTGGTACAAAGTTTCTGCTTTTGAATATGACTGGCAGTGGAACTTATTTCTGTATTTATTTCTGCTTTCTCTATTTGCTCTGTGTTTTCCTGTTCGTAAGATGATATGGACATTCTCACCTTCACTACAGACCAAGAGAAGGTAGTTAGCATCATGGTGTGAGTGGTAAGAGCTCTGAATGCAGATGCCTCATAAAGAAACAGCTTTGACTACACAGAGAGCTAAGTCTGAACTCAATGACATATAAGCCAATAAACACATATCATGCAGATGTTAATGTCTCAAATCAAGCAATCCTCTGCCTCTTATGTTGCTCTCCACCAAGGAGATTTCTCTCTCAACCAATCAGCAACATCCATGGGTGTCTGTGAAAAAGATGCTATCATTATTCAAAGCAGTTGTAGAAGCTTCGCATTTTATATCACCAGCCTATTCAGAGAGAGACACGGTTTACTTAAAGTATTACACTGGGATGATGTAGGATCCAAGGAATGAAAGCATGCTTAAGTGTGTTTGACTGAGAAGCTCCTGAAACCATTCCAATGGCATATCCTGAGTGTAAACACAATTTACTGAAGAAATGAAGGATTTAGTCTCATTTGTGCAAAGAGATAAGATCAAAGAGGAACAGTATAAGGGGATGGAAAGAGAGGGAAATTGGGGGTGACATGCAGCCTGAATGACACGTTTAATCGAACAGAAAATTGAGGCTGGATTGCCAGGCGGTAGAAGAGTTAGAATTAATCCATGCCTAGAAATCATTTGTCTACTCTGATGCGATTCCCTCACCTTGCCTCTCATTGCTTTAAACCGAACATGACCTCTCCCGTTTCCATGCATGTGTGTATTCAGGGTTTACAGCTCAACTTTCTAATTGTTTAAAGTCCTCCAAGTGGAGCACAATAAAAAAATAAATAAATTAAAAAAAAAGCCATGTCACAACGTTAGCAACTAATTTTTTTTCTATAGTACCCAATTTATGTTTTCATTAACTGTCCTATCTGGCCAATTAATATAAATAAATATCATCTAAAACTGGCCTGGAATTACTTTATTAGACTTAGCAAATGGTTAAGGGACGTTCATTGTTTTAAATTAAGATAAGAATGTATTAATTTGGATTAGTCACTTGTGTTAATCAGAATAAAGAATTGAATTTCATTAGTGCAACAAAATGAATGCCAAAGTTGTGGATTGTTTTACTGAGAGAGAATATAGCTAAATAATTGCCATGGGCAAAGAGCAGAACCTTTATAACACACAGTAGAAAAGCAGTGCTCAAAAACAAATAAATTAAACTTACAGAGAAAAGTCCTGAACTCCTTGCAGCCGTTCTCGGCGATCTTTGATTTCCATAGCAACACGCGTGTCTCAGCCCTTGAGCCTCATCGTTACCCCACAGCAGAGTGACACATCACCAGTTATCCAATTAACATGCACAGATCAGAAGAAAAATACAATTATCTATTCATAGAAATACAGTCCTAAAAATAAAGCGTTTAAAATCTCATTCTGCATTTAACGCATTCTCGACAAGTTATTTCACAAGGCAATCCATACCTCATAAGCCTCTTCGCAGGAGTCTGACAGATCCCTCAACTCTGCTCCTAATGTTACTTTTACGATCTGAAATTCTAGTTTGAGTTATCTGCTGGACCTTTCAACATAACAAAAGACCGCATGGACATTTCCACAGATGACAAGACAAGGTGTTGATAGTAAAACGACAGGATTCACCATATGTTGACCAAGTGAAGATTTAACATAACAAAAGTGTTTGAAATGTTCCTGCCTGTTTTCATTTTGTTACAGTAAAAGTGGATCCTACTACAGCCTGCAGACTGCTCACATTAGTTATCAACTAGATAGTTTTGGCAGCAGCAGACTTGCATTTGTGCTTCCCTTATTGACTTTGTATACTTCCAATTGCTTCAATTATGTATTGAAATTATATGTCGTGTTTTTCGAGTGATTAACTTTCTGTTAAATCAAGAGAGAATCAAGAGAGATTCTATCAGTTTGACTAATATGGAAAGGTAGTTTGTATGTTGGTTGAACAGTTATGTGTGTTATAAATAGTCAATCAGACAAAACTATATTTTATCAGAACGTAGAGTGTTTTTGGAGTTCATATCTCTCTCTTTTGTTTTCTCCACATTCCTCTCCTCACTTTCTATTACCAGAAGCATATTTCAAGCTGTCCTCTTCGCAAGAGGACCTCTGTAACTGTAATGGGCAGTGAAAATTGATCATGAGTGATCAATTTCTTGCAAGATATACAACTTTTGGTTTACGGTTTACACCACTCACTTCATTTAAAAATCTGGGTATTACTTGGTGAAAATCAGAAAAACCAAGAACAATGAGCCTTCTGTTACTGAATTGATTCACATCCACACCATCACTTTCTTTTTATGCCTCAAATTATCCGGCCCAGTTGATATATTTAGCACTGTTTGTGCATATATTATATAATATTTCCAGTGGATCCACAATAGACTTGGCGCGTGGCGCTGCCTCTGCTTAAGCGATATGTGACAAAGCCTCCATAACAGGTAGGCGTCACAAAGAATACAGTACATATAAGCTCTTATGTCCCTTTACGAGTGGACACCAAAGAACAAATAATCACCAACACAGTGGAAGGAACGAACACTGTTTATGCTTTTTAGTGAGCACTTAGTTTCAGTGAGGTTAAAGGAGTCAGTCAGAGCTCTTAGGAGGGGTTTGCTGCAAAATATCTCAACATAAAGTCTTAAAAAATGTATGCCTATACATCTTTAGCTCTTCATATATTAAAAGAGATTTTTGTCATCTTAAAAATACAAGTTTTACAGTCCCAATCCAAACAGGAAATGAGCTGCTGTTTTGGCAGACAAGGACACAAGAAGTCATGGAAATTTGTTTGAGTTTGGTTTCGTTTCACTGATGTATTGCATAAGGAGGCGTTACTTTCAATTAGGATGTGTTATAATTGGACTATTTTCCTTAGATTGTATGCAGTGAACAGGAAAGACAGACAAAAGAGAAAAGGGATGGCATACAATAAAATTCATCATTTAGACTCCAGCCCGCTATGTTGCAAGCAGACGGCACATGCACCACCATGCTGAAACACTCAATCACTTTTCCTCAGGAAGTATTTTGCACTTCTGCTGATACAGTGTGCATATAATGAGACATAAGTCTGACTTGTTGAAAGGATACAGTACATTCTGATGAAGGTGCTTATTCTGACACCCAGTTTCCATTCAGTTTGAGGTGTGAATGTCATTTCCGAGACACTTTGGAGGAAAATCTGTCCTAATTTGCATGTTTGTGTGTGTGACAACGGGGATTAAGATGTGACTGTAAGTGAATCATCTAATCCCCAGTTTAGGAACAGCTGGTTGTACAGAAAGCTGAGGCTCAACTCCCGTCTGTTCCTGGAGGCAGCGAGGAGGAAGGTGGAGAGACAGAGGCGTTACGAGAAAGAGGTAGAAAGACAGAAAAGAGATGAGAATACAAAGAGGGAATGACAGAGAGAAAGAGGGTAGACAGAGAAAGAAGCAGAGAGGGAAGCGAAAGAACAAACAGATATTGCTCAGGGAAAAAACGAATGCAGAAAGTGGAGAAAAAGAAAACAAAATGAGAAAAAGAAGCGGAGAAAGAGGTTGGAAAGAGAATGTGAAAGATAAAGAGAAGAGAAAAGGAGACACTATGGCTCGATGGAGAAAAGAAACCCGGTTATTGGGAGAAATTAGGTTGAAGCAGGACATTGCACAACACGTTCCCATGCACGGGAATAAGGTAGGGCCTCATTTATCAAGCTCGTGTAAGCACAGTTCTATGAGTACACTGTGCATGCTCACATTTCCAAACCCAACCGGATTTATCAGTTTCTTCTTGTGTGTTAGACAGTGCATGTGTTTCAAAGCAACGTTACTGAAAAATCTAAAAAAGATTTGAAATTTTTTTTTTTTTTTCAGTGACCGCAGGAACCGCTTTGCTGACTTTTCTGGCATTGGCAAAGCCTTAATGAAGTTTCATAACTAGGTTTGGGAACAAAGACCACGCCCATTTCCGCACAAAAGTATTTAAGCACACCTTATCCGTTCACTTCCCCTTTGACTCAGTCCCCCCCCCCCAAAACCAAACCAAACCTCTCTCTCATCTCAATACAGGAACCCCCGCAGGCTCTATCAATATCGAATAATCCGAGCGACAGCTCCCCCACTCAGAGTCTCAACCCCCCCGGTTCCCTTCTGTCTTCCCGCAACCAGCTGACACCAGTCCATCATCATACTCCTCCATCCATCTGTCCACGACCTGATTCCTCCCCTCATCCCTCACCCTTCTTCCCTCCATCCCTCTACCCTCATCCTTCAACCCCCATCCCTTCATCCCCTCATCCCTCCCTCCGGGCCCTTAGTCCTTAGTTTGCTCTCTTCCATACATAATATGCAATAAACCATTCTAAATCCATATCTTTATTGGCGTGGTCTTTGTTAGTGAGCACCTGTAAATACTGTATGTGCACAAACATTCAATGAAGATTCATCTGTTACAGACAAAATCCTTATCAATTATCCAACCTTTTATATGTCAGGTCATAAATCATCTCCAAATAGCAGTATGGATGTATGGATGGATGAAGATTTTTGTAACTGAATGCTGGAGTGAGGGATTATATAAGGATAGAGAGGGATGGGAGGGAGAAAGAGGACCTGTCAGCCAGAGATTAAAGATAAACAAACTGATGGAGCCAATTAGAACATGCCCCTGTAACTGGAGCTTAATTTAACAGGCATACGTTTCAGTGGCTCCACTGAGGGGAAAAAGCCCCCAAACTTTCTTTGAAGTTAGTCTCTCTGTGGGCGGTAATGTGGCATGGCACCCAGCCAAAGCCCACAGACACAAGGATTGAATAAAGCTCGCCCAGTGTCCCCTGATAGTGAGGATAAGGGAGAAGGTTGTAAAGTTACACACAAACACATCTGCAAACATACGCACACCCGACAGATTTTAACTATCACAGAGTCGATCTTGATCTCAATTTGTTTGCTTACAGTCTCACAGTGTGTGTTTAACTGCACGTGCCTCGGCGTGTGTCAGGCTAACCATTTGGGTTCATTTCAGAATGCACAAATGTTTGTGTGCGGCTGTCAGTTCTTGCATGTATTTTAGTATTAATGTTCTACGGGATCCAAGCACAAAGTTCTGAAGTCTGAAACCATTTTTATGTGAACAAATGTGTCTATATTATATTCGCTCCAGTCCCAGTTTAGGCAAGGTTTGAAGAGGTTTTTTTTTTGTTTGTTTGTTTTTGCTCTTTTTCATTGCATCATCTCTGAGAAATCTCAAACTACATCCCAATGAAAGGTCATTCACCATTACGTAATTGTTTTTCTATCATTTTTTTCCCCTCAATCAGGTAATCAATAGCACACGTACATCGATTTTAATCTCTGTGACCTTCAAGGATATGGAAAAACGTCAATCAAATCCACTTTACAGAAACCGGGGACAGCATACATCATAAAATGGTATATTATTCAACTAATGTGTATGCTGACTTTAATAATAATAACAATCTGTAGCTCAGAAACTGTACAGCTTATTTTACAGTCATGTGAAGATCTTTGTAACTGCCTTTCAAAGTTCAAAGCTGTAGGAGGGAATATATACATTAGCATGTAGTCAGGGATAGTTCAAAAAGCCCACACGAAAGCCATTAAAAATAGCTGCCATGTGTTACTATAGTGACCCTTACAAAGAAGACAATGTCTCTCTAGTGTTAGCTGAGGCATGCTGGCAACTGGCATGTCTACAGTAAGTAAGCACATGCAAAAATACACACACACGCGTGTGCACACTTGCATGTGTGTGTTCGTCTCTATATGTGTTTGACTCTATTTTTAAACTAAAACCTAAAAGAGTATGGCCCTGTTCTTAACATCAACTCAACTCCAAGATTAAGCCTAGTCCAAACTCCAATTCACACAATCATACAAACTTGCAATTCACACAATCATGGGTACCACTTGAAATTCAGCAGACTGTTTTATAGTATTATATTGTTATATAGATATTCACTTGATAGGAAGTTGAGTATCAACTGCACTGCAGTGATAGTTGGATGGAGACGGAACTTATCTCTGCCACCCACTCAATCTCTCTTGGTCTTCCTCCCCCTCCTGTCTAATTCTCTTCATTTCACTTGGACCTTCAGAGAAATGGGATCATGAGCACATACAGTAGCGGCCTTGAACTTGACTCCACAGATGATAAGCAATCACTCCTCATCCATTCCCATTTCCTTTTTTTTTTCACCATCCACTCCGCTGTTACTTGTTAAGAAATGACAAATGCTACATGAGAGACAAACTATGAGATCACCAGTGTGGCAGTGATGCGCCCACACACGCGCAACCATGCATACACACATTTTATAGCGACACGCAAGAAGAAACTGACATGCACACACACACACAAAACCACATTTATTATAATTCTGCCAATTTCTGCAAGCAATTTCAGAGTAGCTTTGTTGTTGCTTTCGGGTTTTCTTGATCGTGCTATTAAAGCAGTCTATTGGCAGCTCGGTTGGCAGGGCTATAGATTATTTTAGGCTTCAACATGCGAGCCAGCACAACACCAGAAACCACTGTAATTACAAGATCTGGTCGGTCCTTTGAATAGCAATGGCAACCAAAACCTTGATCTGGTCAAAGACAAGAAAGAGAGGCGGGGCTCCTCGGGTTAAAATAGAACTGTCCACATGGAGTTGATTTGAGGTTTTCTATATGGCAAGCCCTGGAGTGGGCCTGCTCAAGTAATGAAGTAAGTTCAAACCAATGGAAAATGACTATTGCGTGCAGCTCTGTTGTGGAAAACAGCAGTCACTTGCCCACACTACTAAACCCATCACTACTGTAAAATCAAGCAAAAATAGCCGGGGTAGATCTATACTGTGTTATGACTACAAATGGACATTTTAGATATCCACACTTTTCTTTTTAAATGCAAATAAACGAATAAGATTCAACCTAGAGTTCTTGAGTCTGAGCAGTATTGTTCCACAAATCTGTTCAGTCAATGTACTATTACGTTAAGTAACACAGCAGAGAGAGAATGAATTTGTTTCTTTGTGTATTACTCTGAAATGCACATGCAACACATGAACATATTTCCCCAAGGGCTGGTTTCACAAAGATATTTTAGACTGGTCTGTAGTGAATTTTCAGGCTAAAGAGTTAGCCACCAGACCCTCAGGCTAACTCAGGACTAAGAGCCATGTTTCATTTGCTCAAGGAAACTATCCTGAGCCTGACTGACAAGTGAGTTGAAGTACTGAGCCCTGCCACATTAAGAAGCCTCAGCATCTCAGCCCTGCTACTGGTCTGCATTGTATTGTTACACTGAACTTTCCCAGTGAAATGCCCTTGTAACTCTTGAATTCTTCCAGAAGGCATACATTTTCTGCTGAAGAGAACGGAGCTGAGCATTTTGATGTGGTTGCACGGTCAGCCATGTTTTATAGTCCTACTTAAGATGGTCACGAACTAGACAGCTTCGTGCAACAGATGAATTTAGACGCCTATCTGAAGTCTGACTATTAGTTAGATATATGCCATAGTCAAAGTCTATCTTTGTGAAACCAACCCCAGGTCAGCCAGATTCAGTACAACAGCAATAGACAGGAATGTACCATTTTGATCAAAGACACTGCCAGAAACACATGCAGTGTTTAGAAGTCTGTGACCTGCTACTATAAAATGTTCTATTTAACCAGCAGGCTTTCCTGTCTATGTTATCATAGATAGATTGATTGATTTAAGTCATGAATTCACACAAATTTATCTGGTGCTCTAATTGATTAAAAACTTCAAGCAGAAGTGTTGCAGCTGCCACACATCAGTCCCACACGGCCATGCCGCAGTGGCAGCCAATAAAGTGTCAGGGCCTTTAAGATCCTTGTTGAAATGGCCTCTAAGGATATTATAAACTCTGACAATCTCCTCAGAAACTTACAACTCCCTGGAGAACTTTTACACTTAGCAAAGCTGTGATGACAGCTTGGATAGGAGCGGAGTGAAGGACTGGTTGGTTTCCACGGTATCTCCCTCTTCCTGAGATGCTGAGAATGTGCTATATATTTCATGCTGAGCTGTCTCTTGTGCTCTCTGTCAATCATCACACAATGATATATATCCTATCCTACTGTGTAGTCATCTCCCACTTGACGTCCCTGGAAAAAAAAGGTGTCCTTGCCCTGGATATAAGCCCCATGATACAGTGTTACAGACAGAAAGGTCACACAGCTTGATGGAAGTGGGGCAGCGGTACTAAAAGTAGCCCTAATAGTCCAGCATGACACTGCGATGAAGAGAAATACGAGTTAACTGGCATTTTGAGCACTTTTACTTATCTGCAGTCATGCCACAGCTGTTTGAGACAATGACTCAAAAATATCTTACAGGTATAACATCAAAAAGTGAAATCTCTCCCTAAATCATTACGCGTCATGTCTGCCACTCTTTAGATGATGTATTCTCTTTCCTTTTCATTTCATATGTGTTTTCCTTTCTTGACCCTGTCTGGTTGGTTACTTATTTCCGCGCAGCAATTCCCCCATCGTACTTTCCCTTGACTGTCTCTGCATCCGGATTTCTCTTTGAGCCCCCTCTACCTCTGGGCCTCTGGATGTAATCAGAAGAACCATGATGTGCTGGTAGAAAGAAAGCATCCTATCTGGATTGGAAGAAGAAAATTGAAGGAAGGAGACAGAGAGACTGAGGGGACAGAATATGATACTGGTGAAATGTGCACTCATGAGAAGCAAAGAGAGAGCTAATGAGGGGTGGTGGTGCTGGTGCCGGGCAGGCTAGTTGCAGTATTATGAGACCTAGAAGGGTGGGAGAGTGGTGGCGTCTACCAGGCTTTTTTTTTCTTCTCTCTCTTCTATTCAGCAGACACAAGACCAGATGGTATTCTCATTGAAGAAATTATAAAGCAAAATGAGAATTAGAAGCAGACTGCCAGGGTGTGGTTGTCCCATCAGGCATACACCACACACTTGTTTGGTTTTATTTCTTACAAAATGTAAAAAATGACAGACATCAAACTTTCCTCATTGAATGAGACACAGACAATAAACAGACATTCATCAAGGTCAGTTTCTACAAGATTAAATAGTAAGTAAGGTACTTTTATCAGCAGCTGATCTGGTCACCTCAGCTGCTAAAGCAAGTACAGTACTGCTTCCGAAGGCGAATAGTCCCCTAAGGAGCTCAGTCGTTCTGTACCAGCGCAGAAAACAGCCATCAGGAGTAAAATGATATGATGAATGAAAAACATACTGCAGATTACATTATAGCTGTTATTAGCAGTTCCCTAAAATGCTGAAATGGCAAATTGATGCTCTGCAGTGTCATATGGGGCTAAATAACAGCAAAACTACAAACTGGATGCCTCACAGCTGTGTTTAAGTTTGTAGTTCAGTTAATTACGGTCACAGTGTACAGCAGTTGCAAAGAGAGACGGATACATTCAGCGCTCAAGCTCGGCTAAAAAGCCAAGTGGCTCTGAAGTGTAATGGCACTGGGGAGCAGCAGAGCTGGAGATCAGGACACGGTTCTGTGGGTAGATAGGTTGTTTTTGTGGACCAAGTCCCAAATGTATAGCCGTTATGAACACAACTGGGCACACAAGAAAGGAGAACCCACTCATACCCTGAACAACCAATTATCCACCTGCTCTCAACAGCTGAGAGCAATTTCATCAATGCAGGAGAAGAAGTCTTATTTAAAAGTCAATCAGCCAGTGACAGGGGAGGTGTGCGGGCGGGTGCCCATCTGTCCATCTGTCTGTCCAACTCCCTTGGTCATCCTAAAGCCCTTTCACATCAAACCAACAACCTGAAAGGAATCCGTGTCTGCCTTTGTTGACAAGACCAGTTATCACACTCAGGTGTACGATCCCATTTGCTCCGAGGATGAAATCAAGTCACTGTACAAAACACACTCACACGCTGCACACTACGACTATTGGCTGAGTCTAAGGTAGTAACTTCTGAAACCATTAGTCTATTAATTGATTAGCCGATCAACAGATAATTCATTTTGATAAGCGATTAATCATTTGATTCATTTTTCAAGCAAACATCCCAAACATTTGCTGTTTTCCAGCTTCTGCAGTGTGAGGATTTGCTACTTTTGTCTGTTTTTATATCATTGTAAACGGAATATTATGGAGCTTTGGACCGTTGGTTGGAAAAAAAAACAAGACGTCTGAAGACGTTACCTTGGATTCTGGGAAATGGTGATGGGATTGAGTGTTGACATGGGATGAGACTTTATAGACAAAACAGCTAATCAATCAATCAATCAAGAAAATAATGTGCAGATTAATCAATAATGAAAATAAGCGTTACTCATACTTCTAACCATCGAAATTACACCTGCAAAGATGCTTAGACATGACTGGTAAGTTGTTGCTTGAACTTTACAGTACATGAGGTGACCAACCCAGATTTGCAGGTCCAAAGATATTCAGACATCAGGGTTAAAACAAGGCTAAATTTGGTTGCAAAGTGAAAGCTATTTAGAATAAAATCAGATTGCATTTAAAAATCTGTCATTTTTCAATATTTAATCTAGAAAAAACCCTCTAAATTTAAACCTGTATTAAGCAATATTTGGGATATTAACACCAAACCGACTGTTTTCCAATAATGTGAAAGGTTTGTTTGTGCTGCCTCATCTCATTGAGAATACAGATTCAGCACTCTGCAGCTTTAAGCCACTTTCAGCTCATTGTTCATAAAAAATGTTTTAAAAAAAGGTTGTAGGTTCATTAAAAAAAAAACTGCGGGCAGCTGCTCCCCAGCACTGGAGCCCATACAAACCAGTTGTACAGCATGAAATGATGGAGAGCTGAAGTAAACACTGATGAGCAGAGATGAATACCTCACAAGCAATAAACACAGATAGTTTTCTCAATAGTTGGTGAATCAAACCAGGAACAAAACAGCAGTTAATTTTGCACCTACACTGGATATGTGGTGAGAAAAAGAACTGCAGTGATGTCCACATTGCTCAGTTTCTGCTGGATGTGTAAAAAGCCAAGTGTTTGCTCAGACGCTCAAACATAGCGTGATAAGGGATAATATAGTATCAAAGCAGCTTTAAAGATTGCCTGATCAAACACCAGATCATTCACATCCAATCCCCAACATGTTGAATCTTCAGCGTAAACACAGGATTAAAGCAACTAGCTGTACGTCTGCACATCCTAACCATTACCTGACAAAATTTGTTTGTCAGTGCTTCTCTCTGTGCACTCAAGTCCTACACAGCACCACGTGACTGTCCTCCACAAGCATGTGGAGTTGAGGGGACAATTCATGTCTGCAGCTAAGAGTGTCTAAGACCAAGAAGATGAATGGTTGTCTCCCGGCAGTACACATCCACAGGAAGGTGGTCCAGCAATAGAAATACCTCAGCAATGCCTTTGATAACAGGGTTCATCCTCAAGCCTCTGTACCCAAAAAAAAACAACAACAAGAGAAATGATGCAGCTGAGGAGAGACAGAGACAGATGTTGGGTGAGCAGCATTACAACATGAATGCATCAGTGCTTTGAGATGTGCATCTCTTTTGGAAGACTGATGCTCCGTAGCTAATGTGGAGAAAAACTGCAAACAGATGACAGACTTTGTTGATATTAGAGCCATTAAAGCAAACAATTAATTAGGACGTTGCCTCAAGAGTTACTAATTAGCAGATACTTGTTTTATCTGCAGGTGCTCCAAATATAAATCTGAAGTATCTTGTGGGTCTAACCTGATGAAAACATCAGATAACAGCTTTAATTCGCTCAGATACAGTTCACTGGAAGGGAAAGGGTGATTGTAATAAGTTTAAAACTATCATAAAGCATCCACTTACACAACTAATTAGGTGAATGTTAATATAAGAGACTTATTGATTTCCTCTGTATTTTCACAATTACCATGTACTACTAAATAAAACTTCTAAAAACTACTAAATTCACAGCTAACACCCTTTATATGTTTATAATATCTTGTCATTCAAATAGTCCAAAATTGCCTGTTTTGTTTAATTGGTTCAGCCGGATCTGCTCCCTCTATCTTAACTTCATTTACACAACCCTGTTTTAAACCCAGTAATTGTTTAAACTTGGCATCCGATGACATATTGGAGCAGTTCTTTAGAGGCATGACTTAGAAAAGGAAATAGCCTTAATAACGTCTCATGGCTTGGTTTGTCACTGTGCTGGGAGTGAGCCCCGTCTGCCATTCATCAGTGCAGGATATGTCAGCATGGTGTGGAGGAGGTCGATATTCCGCCAAGGAAAATACATTTACATTTATTTATTGCAAGCCATTACAGGCATCCTGATTCCTGCTTTGGGGAACAGGCTCCTATTTTTTTTCCATCACATCAAGCCTGCAGCGCCAAGCTGCCTCGTGCATTGGACTGCTGCGAGATGTTAAAATTCAGATTAAGTATGGAGAGGACAGAATTTGCCTCCGACATCCAAAAGTAGGCTAAACTGCCCTTTGGGAGGGGTGGTAGAAAAACACACCACTATATGCCCAGCGGTGGTATCAAGTGGGGAAACTTCCCACCCCCCGTGTGCAAAAGTGGTAATAAGTAGCAAAACTTCCAACCCCCCTTCTAGAAAAGGTAGAAAACTTACCACTCCCGTGTCCAGCTGCTCGGTAGTCAGAGACGGAGCCGCTCCGGTCACAGGTAAAAACCACAATATCGGCACCAACAGCAGCATCTCCGGAGAAATATTCCTTATCCACTTGTCAAGAACCAGAGAAACCATGATGCCCTATGACAGGCTGATCCTGCAGGGCTCAGACACCGACCCCGACAGCCGCATCCACGGGATAAATCACGCGCCGACACTCCTGTAAAATTAGCCCGAATAAGTCTACCTCACTGTTGAGCGCAAACACATAAAACACATTAAACTCGGAGACGGCAAGGACGTATTTACAAGTTTGTTTTCCTCAAAACGGCACTTGTAACTATCACCTACGTGGTCATAATCAGATGGAGAAAAAAAATGGGTAGGCTACTCTTGTCTTATACCGAGTCCATCAGAGGTGATATCCCTGCAGCAAGAAGCGCGAGCTCCCCTCCTTATCGCCCAGTCCCGAGCGCTGGGAAAAGAAAGCAGCTGTGTGCGGGTTTTGTCCCGAGCAGCAGCAGAGACCGCTCGTTGACGCAGACACAGTGAGAGTGAATGAGTATTTGGCCTGAAGGATTCAGGGAAAGGGCGGAGGGAGGGAAAGAGGAGGGGAGTTCAGCGCCTTTTTAGCCCACTTGGACACTACTGAATTCATGACGCGCGCCGTGCTTTGAGAGTCTCAAGGGTTGAGGCCAAATACATAAAACACAATTTGTCAGTGCTGCTCTATTCACGTTATATGAGAAATATGTCGGTGTTAAGCGGGTTTGACATGCCTTGGAGTGAATCCAGTTGTGAACTAGTATCCTGAATTGTATTTAATCTTTATCCCAACATGTAACCTAACACAAACAGGAGTTTCAAGAAATTCATTTAGAATCAATTTCTAAAACAAGCAGGACGTTTTTATGACTCTTGCTTATATGCTCTTGGCAGGCTAGTTGTGTGTTTCTGTGAATAGTCTGACCCTGATCATCATCATCATCATCATCATCACCTCCACTCATCAGGTTGTGATGGTGCTGGTGCTGGTGCCAGTTCAAAAAAGGTCAAAACATGTGAGTCAACTACACATAGCCAGATTACAGCCTCTGGGTGCCCTGGGGCAAAAAGTAGATGAGGGTTCCAATTGACACCACCACCACCACCACCACCACTCTGGGGTTGTGCATCTATGTGGCATTCAAGTAAACAAATTAAATTAGAAATATGCAGCATGTGAGGAAAATATAAACATAAATAATGAAGGTATTAAAAGTTTTTTTTGCAATGCTAGCGAAGTTTACATGGCTGTAAGGCTGGCAGTGTTGGTCTGTCGGTCAGTCCACACTGAAATATCTTTACTACTTTTGGATGGATTGCCGTGAAATCTGGTACACACATCCATGCATCCCCCATTATGAGCTGTAATAATTTTGGTGATCCTCTGACTTTTTCATGTAGCGCCACCATCAAGTAATTTCAATTTGTTTGACACTTTGGTTTATGACCACATACTTGCAAAACTAATGACACTCCCTCAGCTGTACTTTTTGTTACTGCTTTGTGCTAATTGTTAGCATGCTAACTTCTGTAACTAAGATGGTAAACATTATACCTGTTTAACATCAGCATGTTAGCATTGTCAGTGTGAGTATGTTAGTATGCCCACCTTAGCATTTAGCTCTAAGCACTTGCTTTAGTGCAGCCTCACAGTGCTAGCATGGATGTAGACTCTTAGTCTTGTTGACGCAGGGCCCTTCAACAAGACAGGGCCTCAAGATTAGGTAATAATGTAGGATCCAGGTTAAAGGACCTTGTCATTACAAATGTAAATGTTATCAAATTACCACTTACTAAGCACACAGTAAACTTGGGATTTTGCATCCAGAGTCCTCTGACAGTTCCCTGCTGTGACTAGTTGGCATGCTTAATTTTCACAAAGTGTTTTTTCATATTCTGAATTACCCAGCAGAGTCATTGTAAATGTCCCACGCAACAGTAAAATGCAGAGCTGACACATCAAAGGGGGGCATTCAATCTAAAACCACAATCGTGTAAATGTCCATTCGCAAATGAAATTAAGTTTAATGGATCCACCTTGAGCTTTAACTGGCCCATATTCAGAGACATATTCAAATGTCCAGGCATTATTTTGATATAGCAGAACATAACCGCTACACATGTACATATGATTAGTACTTAATAATTTTTTTTTTTTTTCTATACATCATTTTAAAACAGAGCAGAAGTGATTCTTTAGTAATTGCTGTATAAGGTTTATATTTGTCCTGGTCCAAGATGAGAAGGCTAGAAAGGATTTAGAAAAAACAATGGCAAGGGATGAAGAAACAGGGAGTAAGTCATTTTTTAGTCTTGAAACTCTGAATGCCGCCTCCAGTCAAGTGACTGTCTATGGTTGCTCTTTCACTGCATCACCAGAGAGAAATCTCAAACTAGATCACTACAAAAGGTCATTCAATTATTTTCCATTCAAACTTCAGTTAATCAGTATTTCAGTATCAGTATATGTACATCCTCTTTCATCTTTGTGCCCTTTAAGGACATGAAAAGATGTCAATCAAATCCATTTTTCAGAAAGCACGGACAAATACTACTACTACTACTACTACTACTACTACTACTACTACTGATACTGTTATAATAATACAGATTTTCAATTAAAATGTGGACAGTGAGTATCCAAAGAGCAAAATTTCACCCAATTGAATATACATATCAGCAGAAGCTAGGTCACTGAAGTAGAGAAACTGCATATGTTTCTGAAATGCAAAGATGTTTTATTTTGTACCCCTCATTACACTTCTATTTTCACCATATTTGAGAAAACATCAGAGAGCACGAAACAATTTGCTGAGCTGCAGAGATAATTATTACATGGTGGTATCCTCCCACTGCTTTCTTCTCCTGAGAAAAAAAATAATGTACTTATTTAATTCTTTTGTGTTGCATAATATTAAAATCCACCAGGTAATGAAGTACATACTGTAATGACTAACAGTCATTAAGAGCTGCATGCTCATGTAGCATGTTAACCATTTAATAGACTGACTGATCGGTTGATGTGCCAGTAAAGTAAAAATCGGGATAAAAATCTGAACTGAATGGCTGTTGCTTGTTTTGAATCATGCCCTCATTCTTTGTAAGAGTGCACACACATGCACAAATACACACATTTCCATTCCTTATTCAGATCCATTACAGCAGCAGTTCATCACTGGTCCAGAGGAGAATGAAAAATGTGATTTTATTTATTTTTTGCTCAGCAGCATTAAGTTCTGCCGTCTTAGTGCTGAAGGCATAAAACTTCTCAACTTTACTGCTTCCAGTTCCAGTCAGTTATCGTACAGCCACAACATTATGATAATTGTAGCATCTGAATATTGTATCTCACAGCATGTCTGCTGGCAAAAAGAAGCCCCACTCATTCAGTTTTATATTAACAGAAGGTTAAAACATCCATTTGCTCATCTCAATCTGCTGTGCACATTTTACCTGAAGTGTTTCACCATCTTCAGACTATTTCCCAAAGAGATTTAGCTCATTTTCTGTGGTCAGATTGTATAATTATAGGAAAACCCATTGCCCAAGCGGGCATGGACTGAATTGAGTTTGTTGGCTGTTGTTGCAACGCATTCATTTTGTGTCAAGTTGGCTGCAGACCTCTTTGCATTGGTGAGGTAAAAACTCAAAAGATAGCTGAATATTGTCAAATATCTGGCTTTACCACTGCATAATACCATGTAATATCAATGTTTTTGTGTGGCTTAGTGGGCTGATGCTTATGTCAACACAACATTAATCAAATCTAAAACTCGCTACTTTTTTATTCTTTGTCTTTTATGTTATTTTGTGTGTTGCTATGCTGAATGGTGAAGAAACTAAAACACCTGTGGAATGCAGCCTCTGACTAGGGATGATTGAACACCTTGTCATAGTAAAGTTAAATAGGCACACAGATAAAGCTCCTTATATGTGCTCTGCACTTTGATAATGGGTGCAAGATTAATGTGGAAAGTTATAACAATCAACAGACATTCCCATCATCTACATAAATACAGAAAAGACTCTGTCTAGGGTCTCATCGCTTTTGTACAATCATTACCTAAGCATTTATGCAAGAGTATACAAGGATAAACATACACTATGCAAAACCAATACAGCTACAATACATTATCAGAAGTAAGAATCAACATGGCATGGCGTCTCTCTATATAACTATAATCTACCTAATTATGTTGGAAATCATGTTTGACCAATCAGATCAGTTGGCAGAGTGATTTCAAAATCGGCATCTGTCTACATTCCTTTCCATATGCCACTAAACTCCTAAAGTCCCAGAGCCAATACCAATTCTTATTTGTGAATGTGAACTGAACTCTTAAATTCATCTAAACACTGTCCCTTTGTCACATTTTTTCCCCTTTCTGACCAGGTTCTGCTGCTCTATTCATGTGCAGTCTGGTGTAGCAGTGACAAGTGAAAGTTCCTGTCCTTTTTCTGACTCTGGGATACGCCGCCATGCATACATAGTGCACAAACTTAAATTCTTTAAATGCAAATGCTCACCCCTGGGAAATGTGAATGTAATGTGTGACTGTGTGCATGAGCTTTACTGTAAATATTGTTTCCAATAGCATTTATTTAGTTTGGAGGACTTGTCAATATCGCTCTGGAGAGTAAAATCAATGATGGTAATGGATGAGTTGTAATTAATTAATCTTACACATGTAAGAGCATGTACAACCTCAAATACATTCCCTACCACTTCCATCTCTCTCTCCTTCCTCTCAAAGTTTCTCACACCCAATTTTTGTCACAGACTCACAGACTTTGATGTACAGTTCTAGTAAGTCCAAGGCGGCTCGGGGCTGCCCCAGCATACAATCTACAATGGATGCGCATGGAAGCTTTACCGCAGACTTTTTCAGGCTTTTAAGCACGCGTTCTGTGAGTAGACTTTGCTCGAGGACATAATCCATAATTCATATGATTGTGTCTTTTAAAATGGGGATGGCAGAAGAAGCCCAGAAGTGTCCAAAAACAAATAAACATGAAGAAAACAGACAGCTGGCAAGAAGATGTCTAGGTCTGTAAATATACAGTAGGTCATTTGTCAGCACTTAGTTGTTTGTCCTAAAGTATGTGATAACATTTTTCGCCATACATGGCTCTAGGGATGGCAATTGATCGGTCGAGCAGTCCACCGCTTTGGTCCCCATTGTAACTATTAGATGGATTGCCATTGTAGAAATTCATGGTCCCCAGGAGATGAAGCCTACTGACTTTGGTGATCCCTTGACTTTTTGTCTGGACTGCAGCAAAGCTGGAGTCAGAATGAGTAGGCGTGTACGTTAGTTACCTACTGTAACTCCAGATTCTATGAATATAGGCTATCACTGGGTTTATCCCTCGTTCGCTGACATTTGTGGTTTTTAGTGAAATGTCTCAGTGACACGACTACAGTTGTGGATGGATTGCCATGACATTTTTGTACAGGCACTCATGTTCATCACAGGATGAAATGTAATCACTTTGGTCTAACGGTCAATCTAGTGCCACCATCAGCTCAAGATTTTAATTTGTCCCATCGGACTCAGCTGTACTTTGTGTTTAGTGCTAATTAGCAAATGTTAGCATGCTGACACGCTTTACTAAGATAGTGAACATGGTGAACGTTATACCTGCTAAACATCAGCATGCCAGCATTGTCACTGTGAGCATGTTAGCATGCTTGTGTTAGAATTTAGCTCAAAGCACCACTGTGCATAAAAGTGAAAAATGCTCACATTTAATGACCTAACATAAAATATTGGCTTTAGTTTGCAGAGAAATGTAAAGTGCTGGAGGTTTTTCGCACGTTTGTTCCATTTTGAGCTCTGTGTCCTCCTGCAGTGCTCATACATTGCTGGTGAACATGCAAGTGATGGGTTTCCAGTCTTTCTGGTTCTCTGTGGACAGTTTTGTAAAGCTATTTTGATTTTATTACGTTTCATCCAGAAAACAGTGGTTAATTAACCTCACAGCGCATTAGTATGCACGCTGTCGCTTCTCTTCTCTTTAGTCTTCAGCAGTCTTTAAAAACTTTGAATTGTTTCAGAATCTGCCCTGAAACAACTCAACCATTTTACCAGTCTTTGCTTTGTTTTTCTTCCATGTGAATACATGATGTAAGATGCTGACTGTTGTGTGTTTGCCACCCGGGGGGGGGGGACTGATTGTGGTGCTGCACTTACAGTCACATCTCGTGTATCCCTGCTCACGAGCACATCACTACAATTACACACGCAGCTGTGGAAGGCACTCCTTTTTAAGGGGAAGGGTATAAATAGGCAACCTGTAGGACATTCTTGCCACTCTCCACCATTGGTAAGACGCAGTCACCATGCATGCTGATAGACATCCGGCTCACACAGCTGTTGTGTCTTTTGATGTGTTGTCAAGTACATTTTAATTTTGAAGTGTAAGTTTTAACGTCACTGCCATCGTGAAAAGACACTATGCATGCAAAGTTCATGTGCATGACCAAAATAATGGCTGACCATGTGTTAAGATGGAGTTTGGTTTATAAAATGTTTCCCCTTTCTCCTGCATGTTGTCTTTTATTTAGGTTGTAAGACAGTGCACAGTCACTGTCTGAGGATTTAATAGTTTACTTCCACTCCCTACAGGTTCCATGAGGCCCATGAGGCTTTTTCATGCTTTTGTATCTCAGCAGTGTAAAGCATCTAAGTACTGTACTCACAGTTTTGACATATCCTTTTTGTGACACTTCATATTTTTACCACACCTACTAACTCTCCTTTTTATCCAAGGTTATTTGAAGGACACTTTCATGCATGATCCCATTTTGTTGTCTCTCCTGTTATATCCTATTCTGACTCAACCAGCTAGAGACTGCTGCTGTAAATAAACACAGTAACGTTACACAGACACAGTGCAGGGGAAGAAAAGCTGGGCCTGGACAGTTTCTGACACTTGTTGAACTCACTCTCTCTGGTTATGAGAAAGAACACGGCAAGTGTCTGGACGTATCATTCAATAAACAAAACCCACAGCCTCATCTTCAATTTCACCAAGATGTGCTCAAAACCTGTTATATAACTCTTGTTGTCAGCATTCATAAAAATCGCTTTATTCAGACATTAAAAGACAGACCAGACATAAACCCAATGGCATAAACAAATGAGTGCTTCACTGCAAAGAACAACAGAGGGAAGAAGCAGAGCAAGATAAGTGCCACTTCAGTATGTGGAGTACTGCTCTTCTCTTACCATAAAAGCCTGTCTTACCTACAGATCTGTCTATCTGTAGATTTCGTTTCTCACTTTTGTCAATTTTCTATCCAAATCCTATGTGGGGAAATTTGCAGACATCAACACCGATTTCATTTGCTCCATCAACCCCTCCTCTTTCCCACATTTTCATTTAAAGCTAAACTCATCAATCATACGCCAGATATTGCCGTGTGTTGGTCCGTGCACAACCCTGTAAGATCTCTAGCTTGTATCCAAATGTGAGGTGATAGATTTATGAGTGACCAAAAAGGGTGCGGTAGCCCTACAAAGCAACTGCTCACAATAGCGAGCAGGGTGTTCCCTCAATCATCCTCCCTTTAATTAATGACCAAACAAATCCAATTAGGGTTCTAAAGTGGATTTATAGCGTTATAATGGATTATTCATTACAGGTTACATTTGACGTAAAAGAACAGAGGAGGTTTCAGTTGTACCACTATGATAGTCATGTTTAATTCATGGATCTTTCTTACTGCTTGATTTCATACAAGATGCAACAGATTCCACTCAGTGTTTGCTGATGTTCTGCATGTGTGAAATGCATATTGATGTCAAGATGTATTTGTGATTAGTGGCAATAGTATGATTAGACTCTTGATTAAATCTGTAGTAGCCTAGATGCAGCACAGCATAATGAGATCTGATATCCTGGCCGAAAGAGGTCTGCATGCAGACAAGCAACATTACTGCAGTAAAAAAGACCAATGTCCGAGGTTCAGCATTGATCGTCTTCTTTGTTCCCTCAAGTGTAAAAAAAAAAAAACCAAAGCCAGCAGTTATTGGATAGTGAAATGACAGCGGTCAAGAGGTTGTGCATGCAAAAGATCTGCACCTTTCTTCCATCCATGTTAATCAGACTGGGGAGCAATCCCGATGGTTCCTCCTGCCCAGAGGCTCTGTGAGTGTCCTAGATTGGAAGTGGTTCTCTGAAACTATGCCTGGGGCTCGTCTACACATGCCCAGAGGTAATCTTTTTCTTCTCTGCCTCCATGTCCTTCCAGCTGCACACAATGGCAGCACACTTATCATGAAAACAACAACTTGTTGATGCCCTTCTACAAGTGAATATTTTGTGTTTGTCTCTGGGTCAGGGCATGGCTCTGATTTTAGGTTTAACTGTAAAAGAAGAGCTACTCTGTACTGGTTTACCCGTAGCCTATGTATTAGGTTAGGATTGCTTTCTTCTCTGCCTACACAGTAAATGTGGGCGTAGGGTGGGCTACTTGGCTTCATTCCTTCAATGTTAATAAGGCTCAGCACAGGAAGGCCTAGTTAGTATCGCCTCCTCTCCTGCAGTTCAATGGTGCTGTGACCCTGACAGATAATAAGGAGCTGCACCATAGGGGATGCAGCCAAGTACTGCATCATGGAAGCAATGTTGTAGTCATTCTGCTGTTCTCCTTTTTCCTATTCACTCCACTTTTCATCTCACACATCCTGCCAGGCTGAGAATATGCATTTGTTATCACACTACGTAGCCTTTGAATAAGGATCACTGCCTCTGCCCACCAAGACAATAAAAAACAAAACAAAGACAAAAAAACCAACATGAAAATAGGCTGTACACCTATTTGTCACAAAAACAAAGAAAAAACTACGTACAGTAGTCCAAAACTGTTTTTACATATTTTCTTTAAAACAAAAAACAACAGGTTTTTAACAATTTTACCCAGATTTTATGGCTTTGTGCTTCTACAAGTTTTTTCTGCTTCCTTCTGAAAGAGGGTATTGACCATTATAGTTTTCAGTAAACAAGTTCGCACAGCTCAGAAAATGTATAATTGTGAAGAGAAAAATTAGAAGAAAACACAGATGAGCTGCTGATTATGCACCAGACTCTGTTCATTAATTAATACAAGAAAAATACAAGACTGGCTGGGTTGCAAATGTTATTTTTAAATGTGATTTTCAATTGGATTTTTGTATTATTCATTTCTAATTGATTTTTACCTGTTAGAACAAAGAACACACATTATTAATTCCCAGATTTTCATTTGATAAACGAAACCTGAAAATAATGAGCCCAGGCATAAGCTGATCTAAGAAAGGCAGATACAGGGTTATCAGTGCCTTTCAGCACACAAAGGATGTTGCAGCCTCACAACTACAACAGAAAGACATCAGTTTCCATTTATACATGTCTTTTAAGGATAAATTAAAACCTCAACCACTCAATGGACAGGGACAGGGACATTAAAAATATGAGGAATTTGTCATTGTTACATTGAAGATATGCACAAACTCTTATCTCAAAGGCTTTTTTTCCAAGTACAATTTCAGTAAGTATAGTATAGTAATTCAGTAATATGTTGCATTAAAAAGAAAACACTGAGTTTGTAAATAACTATTACTAAATGGAGTTTTAAGTAGCTGTCCTTTAAAACACTTGGTAGTTTGATTCATGGCTATCTACATCAAAGGGCTTCTTATCACGCAGACAAAATTAGAGCATGGAGGCATGCTAAGGAGCACAATTAGAAGGATTGAGAGAAACAAGTAAAAAAAAAAAAAGCTTTTTGGTCATCCAACTAGCTACCAGACCACAGCTCCCCGTGTGAGCACTTTGAAACAGTCACAGGGTGTGCAATGGTATATCGAAAGACCTGAGATTCTGCCAAGTAATTACATAATCTCTCACAATACTGTGTTTCCTTCCTGGACAATTTCATCAGTCCTTTGACAGAGTGAGAGTGAGAATAATAATGTAAAACATTATTCAACAACAATGGAAACACATTTAAGATCTCCTCAAACTAACATCTCAGCTGTGCCCAAGCCATGCTTTGACCTTTCCCTTAAATATGTTCAGGTTTCAGTCTGCTAGTATTGGCAGCTTATTATGTCTGCAGTATAAGAGACCAAGCACTGACCTAAAGTATCCTAAACCTTACAAGACACAGATGTGTTCAACTTAAGCTTGTCAGAAAGATGATTATGGGCCCCACCATTTGAGCATAGGTTGTGTTAATATTAGCTGCTGGTTGTTGTTTTCATGTCAGTGCTGTACATTTCTGTGGGTGTATTTGTCGATTGTGCCTCTACGTCAGAAATATTGTGAATTTAAAAGAATATTTTAAAAAAAGCTAACCCATCACATTGTTCTGCTCTGAGAAAAATGCAGTATTTTCAGCATCACAGATTGACCTTCACATAAACAAGAACTAACATGGCAGTGAAATAAAACAAAGCAAGATGCTAATAATCTACGTAAGAGCATCCTTATTCGGAAGATTAGTCTTTGTGACTCGGGATCTTTGTGACTCGGGAATTCATTCTTTTATTAATCTTCTTTGAGTATGGACGGTGGCTCAGTGGTTAGTTTGCACGTTCTCTCCATGTTTGTGTGGGTTTCCTCTCGGTGCTCTGGTTTCCCCTGCCATCAAAACATGTATGTTAGGTTAATTCTCCTGTTTGTGCCCTTGACCAAAGCACTGGCTTAGAACTGGAGTTGGTCCCCGGGCACTACACAGAGGCTCCGCACTGCTCCTAACACTTAGGATGAGTTAAATGCAGAGAATGAATTTCCCTACGGGGATCAATAAAGGGTAACTTAACTTAATTACGGGGAGACTTGGACCTCAGTATTTTGGATATAGACCCAAACATAAAAGACTTAGTGTTCCCCAAAACTTAGTGAAAGTCTGCTGTCATTATGCCACTCTCTGGGGATACAGAGCTCACTTACAAGTTTCGCCATTTCAGATCCCTCTGCACAATAATAATGGCTAAATAAGCGTATAAAAGCAGCTTATGTGGACAGTTCTTATATCAGTGATCTAAAGCAGAAAGAATGCCCTAACACACATCACCATGAGGTGCCCCACAACTAATAGGTCATAGTGAACCATTAATCTTCAGTTCTTGATGTGACAAAACAACAAGGGCCTATTAAGTGGTTCAAGATTCACTCATACTGTATGTCATTCCCAAAGCCCTGAGTTTGAGGAACAATAACAATGGTTATGCATTAAGACTATAGCTCTATGAATATAGGTGGAACCTGCTAATTGGGCTCTTTAGCCATGATCATTTATTTTCACAGATCACATTGTGCATTGATGGGACCCGTCAGCTAATCAAAGATGAGCTTGCTGCAAATGCACAGACAAGTGAACCAGTGGGGAGGATGGTTAGAGGGCAGAAGGCCCTACCCAAAGCAGGGTAACTTTTTCTATGTCATTTCTGCTTTCCTCTTTAATGGGGCTATTTAGGGTTAGCAGCTGAAGTCTTACTGGCCCATACAATGGCATTGCTACAAAGCCAGACACTAAAAATCACTGGGTTAAAAACGTACCCAGTTTGGGTCAATAGGGCACTGATGCAATACTGGGTTAACTTTGCCCAGTACCAATGGGTAGTTTGACCCAGTGTTAGTGGGGTTTTTTTTATATCACGGTTGGATCATTTACTTAAACTAAAATATGGTTATTTTGACACAATTGTTAGTTGTAATATGTGCATTTGACATTCAAAACTGCAAAGGATAGACATATTATTAAAAATCGGTAACAAATAGTGACATGTAAGTTTAAATAGAGTAAGAGTAGATTATAACATTTTACAACCATACCTTGTTATAATTTGGGTAAATAGCCCAAGAGTAATATAAAAAAATAACATTAAAACTGGGTCTACCCCCTATGTGGTTTTCCGCCATGGATACTGAAAAGTTAATATTGTGTTGTGGCTTGTATATTGACCCAAACTGGGTCAGTGATTTTTAGTGTATAAGAGTCATTGTATGACTCTGTGTGGTCATGGTAGCACCTGTGTCAACTGAATTTTCATTGTCTGGTCCAGGGCAACCAGTGTCTTTCACTTCCTCCTGCTTTACTCTCTCCAACAGCCCGGGGTTCATATGGAGGACAGAAACAAAGCAGCATTTTCAGTCATGTTATTTTTGTAAACTCATTTCAGGCTTTTGTGTCAGCCCTGGCATTTTGTAGGCCCGGACTGTGAAATGCTCTGAGGGAGTGGAGAATACTGCAGCTGATGTCCATCAGTGGCCTTTAACTTCAGCAGTGCACAAAACAATCTGTTGGCCACCTCTGTCTGCATAATTGCTTCATGTTGCAAGACTGCTGCTGTCAGTTCCAGTAGGTCCTGATTCTCCTCTGAGGCTCCCATTCTACTCGCTGTGCATGGCATCTGTGAGCACCAGTAAGTCCCCAGAGTCCCCAGAGTGTGAAGTAGCCTCTTGGGGGTCGGTTAGGCATATGCTGGCTGGAAGGGAAATGGTTACCGGTGGTGTTTTGGGACCAGCAATGACTTCTTGTGCCTAGGAGCAACTGAGATATATAGTGTATATAGTGGTGAAACTATCATCCAGCTGGACTAGTTCCAACAGGCTGTTCGCAATAAGTATACAAACTGGCAAGAAACCAGTGCAGCATGGGTTCTATTTTCCTAGTTTTCTTCTGTAAGAAATACCTGGATCATCAGCCTCTTCCCTTATTTGCCAGGAGCAACAGAAATAGAAATTGCATCTTTGTGTAGTAGTTCCTGAATCTCAAGGGAGAAGACCAGTGACATTTGTGGCTTGAGGATGGCTGAAGAGAAAAGGTTTAAGTGTCAACACAGCAATTAGGGTTCAGTTAGGGCCAATCCGGACAGTGTTGGAAGGACTGACAGGCCAATCAGCCGACATCACCATCATTGGGGACTATATAAGCTAGCGGGAGAAAAACATTAAATCACAGAGCACTCAAAACTCAAGAGAGAAAAAGACAAGTCATAAAGCAATGAAGTCATTGATGAAGTACAGTGGGGCAAAAAAGTATTTAGTCAGCCACCAATTGTGCAAGTTCTCCCACTTAAAANTAAAAGATGAGAGAGGTCTCCAATTTTTATCATAGGTATACCTCAACTATGAGAGACAAAATGAGAAACAAAAAAATCCAGAAAATCACATTGTAGGATTCTTAAAGAATTTATTTGCAAATTATGGTGGAAAATACGTATTTGGTCAATAACAACAGTTCATCTCAGTACTTTGTTATATACCCTTTGTTGGCAATGACAGAGGTCAAACGTTTTCTGTAAGTCTTCACAAGGTTTTCACACACTGTTGCTGGTATTTTGGCCCATTCCTCCATGCAGATCTCCTCTAGAGCAGTGATGTTTTGGGGCTGTCGCTGGGCAACACGGACTTTCAACTCCCTCCAAAGATTTTCTATGGGGTTGAGATCTGGAGACTGGCTAGGCCACTCCAGGACCTTGAAATGCTTCTTACGAAGCCACTCCTTCGTTGCCCGGGCGGTGTGTTTGGGATCATTGTCATGCTGAAAGACCCAGCCACGTCTCATCTTCAATGCCCTTGCTGATGGAAGGAGGTTTTCACTCAAAATCTCACGATACATGGCCCCATTCATTCTTTCCTTTACACGGATCAGTCGTCCTGGTCCCTTTGCAGAAAAACAGCCCCAAAGCATGATGTTTCCACCCCCATGCTTCACAGTAGGTATGGTGTTCTTTGGATGCAACTCAGCATTCTTTCTCCTCCAAACACGACAAGTTGAGTTTTTACCAAAAAGTTCTATTTTGGTTTCATCTGACNTATATATACAGTGGGGCAAAAAAGTATTTAGTCAGCCACCAATTGTGCAAGTTCTCCCACTTAAAAGATGAGAGAGGTCTCCAATTTTCATCATAGGTATACCTCAACTGTGAGAGACAAAATGAGAAAAAAAAAATCCAGACAATCACATTGTAGGATTTTTAAAGAACTTATTTGCAAATTATGGTGGAAAATAAGTATAAATCAATAACAAAAGTTCATCTCAGTACTTTGTTATATACCCTTTGTTGGCAATGACAGAGGTCAAACGTTTTCTGTAAGTCTTCACAAGGTTTTCACACACTGTTGCTGGTATTTTGGCCCATTCCTCCATGCAGATCTCCTCTAGAGCAGTGATGTTTTGGGGCTGTCGCTGGGCAACACGGACTTTCAACTCCCTCCAAAGATTTTCTATGGGGTTGAGATCTGGAGACTGGCTAGGCCACTCCAGGACCTTGAAATGCTTCTTACGAAGCCACTCCTTCGTTGCCCGGGCGGTGTGTTTGGGATCATTGTCATGCTGAAAGACCCAGCCACGTCTCATCTTCAATGCCCTTGCTGATGGAAGGAGGTTTTCACTCAAAATCTCACGATACATGGCCCCATTCATTCTTTCCTTTACACGGATCAGTCGTCCTGGTCCCTTTGCAGAAAAACAGCCCCAAAGCATGATGTTTCCACCCCCATGCTTCACAGTAGGTATGGTGTTCTTTGGATGCAACTCAGCATTCTTTCTCCTCCAAACACGACAAGTTGAGTTTTTACCAAAAAGTTCTATTTTGGTTTCATCTGACATTCTCCCAATCCTCTTCTGGATCATCCAATGCTCTCTAGCAAACTTCAGACGGGCTTGGACATGTACTGGCTTAAGCAGGGGGACACATCTGGCACTGCAGGATGTGAGTCCCTGGCGGCGTAGTGTGTTACTGATGGTAGCCTTTGTTACTTTGGTCCCAGCTCTCTGCAGGTCATTCACTAGGTCCCCCCGTGTGGTTCTGGGATTTTTGCTCACCGTTCTCGTGATCATTTTGACCCCACGGGGTGAGATCTTGCGTGGAGCCCCAGATCGAGGGAGATTATCAGTGGTCTTGTATGTCTTCCATTTTCTAATAATTGCTCCCACAGTTGATTTCTTCACACCAAGCTGCTTACCTATTGCAGATTCAGTCTTCCCAGCCTGGTGCAGGTCTACAATTTTGTTTCTGGTGTCCTTTGACAGCTCTTTGGTCTTGGCCATAGTGGAGTTTGGAGTCTGACTGTTTGAGGTTGTGGACAGGTGTCTTTTATACTAATAACGAGTTCAAACAGGTGCCATTAATACAGGTAACGAGTGGAGGACAGAGGAGCCTCTTAAAGAAGAAGTTACAGGTCTGTGAGAGCCAGAAATCTTGCTTGTTTGTAGGTGACCAAATACTTATTTTACCGAGGAATTTACCAATTAATTCATTAAAAATCCTACAATGTGATTTCCTGGATTCTTTCCCCCCATTCTGTCTCTCATAGTTGAAGTGTACCTATGATGAAAATTACAGGCCTCCCTCATCTTTTTAAGTGGGAGAACTTGCACAATTGGTGGCTGACTAAATACTTTTTTGCCCCACTGTANGCATTACAGAGACTCTCGTATGAACCACAGAGTAAACGCTGCCTGTTGAGCGTACGGACCTGATGACAGGCAGCAGCGGACCGAAGGTTTCCTCCTGCGTGCAGAGCATCTCCGTGGTCTTCCATTTTCTAATAATTGCTCCCACAGTTGATTTCTTCACACCAAGCTGCTTACCTATTGCAGATTCAGTCTTCCCAGCCTGGTGCAGGTCTACAATTTTGTTTCTGGTGTCCTTTGACAGCTCTTTGGTCTTGGCCATAGTGGAGTTTGGAGTCTGACTGTTTGAGGTTGTGGACAGGTGTCTTTTATACTAATAACGAGTTCAAACAGGTGCCATTAACACAGGTAACGAGTGGAGGATAGAGGAGCCTCTTAAAGAAGAAGTTACAGGTCTGTGAGAACCAGAAATCTTGCTTGTTTGCAGGTGACCAAATACTTATTTTACCGAGGAATTTACCAATTAATTCATAAAAAATCCTACAATGTGATTTCCTGGATTCTTTCCCCCCATTCTGTCTCTCATAGTTGAAGTGTACCTATGATGAAAATTACAGGCCTCCCTCATCTTTTTAAGTGGGAGAACTTGCACAATTGGTGGCTGACTAAATACTTTTTTGCCCCACTGTATGTATGCACAGTTTCCACATATAAAGTATAATGCAGGATACTATGGATTAGACCCGTAAGCATGTGCTGACCTACAACTACATGAACTACGACTACAAATGAAAGGCAGCTAGTGACTCATTCTATGGTAATTTTATGATGACAGTTTCAGCTGGCTCTTGGCTTATTGCAGATAACAAGGTATTAGAGATGATGAAAGGCCCAAGAGATTGTAAAACGAACTCTTGTCTACACATTGAGAGTCCACATCCAACAACCGGAGTTGAGTTGAGACATTAATTGGGTGTAAACGTCATGAACGGGAATAGAAGGAAATGACACTGAATTATTATTGCAGGTGGAGCTTCTGTGCTAACCAATTACAGAATTTAATTGTGTATCTTTTTCAACTTTAAAACTTATTATGCTATGTAGATACTTCAGTGTGTCACTACCTAAGTCGGCATAATCATCTACGAGCAGTTTCACTCCCTTAGAGGTCTTAAAACACACCCCAGACTGTCTTTCCCAAATGTATTGTAAAATAATATTCTGGTCATTTACAACTATGAAGATACAGATACAAGGTTTAAATTAGTGGCAGTGGGTTCAGCCTGTACTGACCTGATTTCATTTGATGTCTCTGCATGACCTGAATGACTGTACATTGGCATTTGTGAAATATTTTTCAAAAGCTACAGGTACATATTTCTAACAACAATGGATTTGATTCGCGCAGATGGGCCCTCTTTGGCACAATAAAGAAGAATAAGATTTTTATCACATGACTTTATTAATAACCAGTCTTAACCTTTTTTCCTGATTACTTATTCATAGGAACATAGTTCAGATGAATGTGCTCTGCTTTGAGCCTTCAAAATATTCCATTTGCCCCTTTGATTCCTCAGTTAAATTAACATTAAGGGGTTCATCAGAGTGCAAGTAAACAAATGTCACAGCATTTCCCTGCTGCTCGAGAGGACTTGGTGCAGTTCTCGGTACTTCTCCTGTTTATCCGTCACAGTCCAGATTGTTGCTGAACAACATTATTTGGGAGAGAATTTATAATGTTTTTTTGAGACAGTAAGCACTGACCAGCCATCAACTCTGCTCCTCATTTTAGCATTCAATTTGGTTAAATGAAGGAAAACACCCACTCTGTACTCCAGTCGTCCTCTTTCCATTATGGTTGTTTGTTAGACTGTGAGTGTATGTGCATGTTTGTGAGCAAAAAAATAAATGAATATGAGAATTCAGTCAATCAAAGCAAGAGATTATTTTGCATGGAGTAAAGAATTCTGCTACAAAACCATGAGGGGGTTGATACAGTTCACACAGAAATTATTATAGAATTGTTCTTGTTATTACTGACATTTAAACAGGCCATTTCTTTCTGTTTTGCCTAAAACAGAACAACAATATGGTTTTTGCATATTTTCATTAGTGTAAAGCAATCATTTACAACAGACCTTTGTGTGATTGGTCTTTGCAGCACGATTTTACACCCATATTACATATCAAATGGTTGTTCTAACACCATCTCAAAATGCGCTGTTGAGGAAGGTTACCACTCCCATGAGTCTCTTGCAATAGGAACAGTAGCAAATCGGGATGAATTCACTCCTCTAGGGGGATCAGTTGTTCAACATGTTGGTCGTTTTGTCATCACATGTCAAGACCTATAATCCAGTGGCAATCTATAAAGAGACTCCGTAAATGATCATGTATTGGATCTGTAATTTCCAAATTCAAAACAGTTGAGTAGATAGAAACAACTTTAAACTGGCAAAAAGGTTCTGTCGACACAGCTTTAAAAGTTAATGTGTCTCTGTACTGTGTTTGACCTCTCTGCACGCAAAGTTTGTTGTTACAGCTTACTGCCCTATCTACCAAAGTGACTGTCTGAGCTTAACTCAAAACATTACTGAGCCCGGGGTTCAGATTTCAACAATACAGCAAATGAAAGGAGATTATTTATTTTTGCACACAAGTACAGCAGATCCAGCTTCTCAAAATGAGGTGGTTTTTGGTTGGGAGGCTACCATCCCACTGATTGATCCCACAGCCAACAGAGGGAAATATCGCCCTGCTTTCTGTGGCACCAGTAGATGACCCCTTGATCAGGTTTGCGGCCAGACCTTGTCCACGTGCAACATCAGTGGCTCCTTTTGTCTGCCTCCTTGTTTGATCTGTCTTGATCTGTGACTAGAAAAATTGGCTCTGTATTCTTTTACTCAATCCTCTTTTCCTCTGACCATGTTGGAAGCCAGTATGTTTGATTTGAAGTCACAAGTTTCCTTAAGACAAAGCTACTGTGTCCATCTTTAGAGACAGAATGGAATCTCAATATTAAGTCTGCACTACCACCAAAACATATTGCCTCAGAAATTCAGATGAAAAAATAAATCATTTGAGAGTTTTATAGAGTTGTTGTACAGTTTTTGAAATCGTTTTTGTGTAATTACATCTTGGGACGCAAGACATATTTCAGAAAAATATTCTGATAATAAAGACAAATTAATATCAAAACAAAAAAAAATCAGACCAGCACCCATTGTTCAGTTGTAGCTGTTCACCTTCTCTCTTTAGCTGTCCTGTTGTTAATTTAATGTCTAACCATAATTCAGTTTTTATTGGCATCAGTCCCTGCACAGCATTCATTGTCAGTAATTAGAGCTGCTTCAATAAATGAAACCTCTGGCACACAGTCCCATTTTACTGTGCCTCACCCTGTTCACAACGTGCTGGCTCCTCGTCTTTTTTATACAAAAGAAATCACAATATTTAAATGATTTAAATGAAAACTGAAACTGTGCCTGCTTTTTTTTAATATGTTATAAACATAAATCTTAAATCTATCTATTAAACACTGTGAAGCTTCACATGTGTCTTGACCCTTGAGTAAGGTTTGGGAAAGATTGTGGTCTGGTCACAGTAAACATTTATATCAATATTTTTCACCAAAACCACAATCTTCAGGTGTTTTTTCTGGCCTAAACCTAACAACAGATGGGACACAGGATGCAAACCTGTCTCTGGTGTCAGTCTTCTGCTTTTTACGCTTAACCATCTCACCCCCGACCTTCCATCTATGACTTCTGTCATGGTCTGCCCCCTGTGACTCCTCTCCAGTCAAATTTGTGTTTTCCCAGCGCTGTGCCCTCAGACTTTCCCCTGCCAGTCAAGGTCCTGCCACGCCCATCTGCCTAATCACCTCATTCCCTTCACCTGAGCTTCCCTGCCCATCTTCCCACCTGCACCTCAATCCCTCATCAGGCACTCCCTATTTATACCGGCCCCCTTCCTTTGTTCCTTGTTGGTTCATTGTGCTGGTCGTCACGTTCTTAGTTTTTGTGTTCCTGTTTTTGGATGGTTTCGCTGTGCTTTTATCTCCTGAACCTGGACCTGCCAGCTCTCTGTTACCTGTTGCATGTCTACCTGTACCTGTGTGTAGCGATCAATAAATCATAGAACAGCTTGAGCCTCCTCGCCTGCACGCACCCCCTAAAAACTTCTGTGCAGTATAAGGATGTCACACCTCCTGGATTGGGAAAAAAAAAAACATTGATAATGAACAAAATCCAGGCAGCAATTACATTTCCTGAAAAAAGTTTTTTGCAGGAAATGAGTAGTATATAAACATATTTTGTAGGACATACTGTAGGGTTAGAAGTTTTGAGTGTGGTGGGCACATTTGTAGTGACATTTTGCTGGGTGCCATCAACTGCAGGACGCATATATTATTAAGGATAGGAAACTTCTCGAGGAAGTGGTGAATCAAATTCGGAAGCATCATGGTTTACCTACTGAAGGTATTTACACAGTGTTGGAGACTGGGACAATGTGCAGGGACCTCTCACTCTGAGGATGGATACGCAGGAGGTCAGGTGTTTGGGTCATTTCCCATGGTTGCCTCAGGTCTGGACAGAATTCTGCATTAACTTATTGACCGGGGGGGTGCAGCTGGCAGACCTTTTTGACCTTTAGCAATCAGACTGTGCCTGAGGCTGCTATCCAGGGCACAAAGAGAAACATTTCAAATGCAGCCTAAGGGACTGTCTCTGTGGGTATGGCCCGTCAGTAAGTTCTGTGCAGCTTTTGCATATTGTTATTGATAGCATTCAGAGCTCTAAATACTCAGCCCCAAAAGCTGTCTGATGATTTTTTAAAAGACTGTTTTTCAGGAAATATTGTTTCTGTCTTCTGTATAAATCATTATAATTTGAACAGGATTTACTTGCATGGATAAAGCCCTTTTCAATATTTGGTATATGTAACTGCAATTTTAGCCCCCTTTTCTCGGTTATTAAAGCCAGCCTTCCCTTGCATTCCCTCACAATACTTTTTATATTCCCTCAGATTCACGTTTCAGTCAATTACATTTGCTTGCAGCACCACTTGCAATATACCACAACAATGAAACAACTCATTGAATTTACTCCTTTGAAGTTGGCTGAAACAATACCAATATAATGGAAAATGTGTAAAGTTATATCAGTAAATAAAAATGTTTCGGAAGTCAAAGTGATGTGAGGGAATATATAGAAGATATTCATGAAAGGATTTAGATATTTAAGTAGACCCACATTGGCCTGGCCAGAGACATATATTTAAATGCTTTCCTCTCCATTACTTCCTACAAATGGGCTTGTGTTCACTTCCTCTTGATTTTGCACTTTTAGCTGGAGAGCCACTTAGAAGAAAGATGTATTATAATTTGGGTTTGGTAGACATTGTAAGTTCTCTTGGATCCAATTTTGATCTTTTGTTTGAATGAGAATAATGTGCTTCTGGGCATTGCTGTTAGTACTGTGCTTGTGAGTGTGATGGTGTGTGTATGTAGTCAATGTGCTGTCTGTGCTTGTGAGTGTCCAAATGTTTGTGCCAGCCTATGTATGCATGCATGCATTTACTCATAACTGTTATGCAAAAATAAATCAATTATGAGTTCCAGGAGATTTCTGTATGTCATTCTTCATAATATTAACCATAAATGTGCTATTAAATAATTGCTTAGGGCCATTTTTGTTCATTTCCAGACAGAGTCTGAGTTAGAAGGCATTTCGGGTACCTTATTATATTGTATTATTGTGTATGTCGTTCAGTATGAAAAAAGTATAAAATCCCACTCAACACAAGGCAAACATGTTCAGAATTTAATTAATAGATTGACTGAGGTCCCATTCGATTACTTTCCAAGACAAGTGTTATAACTCTCAATCCTTAGGGGATGCCTAATTTGCAAATATTTAAGGGAGAGCTGGTTTCCTTCTCATTTCTTCACTCACTTAGGCAGCACTCCATAACTGTAAAAGATGTCCCCTACTCCAGAGGGTCTTGTTATGTTGCCATCAAAAGATGGCCTTTTTAAAGATCTACTGTAATTTTGGCATGATTACTTGCATGAGTTCTGGTGGATTGCTCAGATGGACTGGCGAGCATGGAGGAATCAAAGAATTACAGCAAAATAAAATAAATGAGCAAGTGTCCTTATGTTTGCTAGAGTTGAAGTGAAACACTCACTTCTTTAATATTGATTCCTCTTGAGATGAGCCCTGAGTTTTAGGTGGAGTAATGAGCAAACATCACGAGGATGCTGAGCGGACTGAGGATGTTTGTGTGCAGCCGATGTTGCAGTGACGCCAGCTGATGTTCTCTCATGCTTAGCCACTACCAAAATAATGTAGACCTTTTGGGAGAGGAGGGAGTTTGTTGCTGAAGCTGTTGAAATGCTGATTGAGAAGCACAATTTATTCATGCCAGCCAGGAGGATGTTTGCTAGGATGCTGCTAAACGCAAAACACAAATCACTGACTTGCTGTCAATTAAACAGAGTGCCTTTATTTAATGAGTATGTTTGCGCAGCACTTTTTAGTGTAACACTGTGCATGTTCATTTGTTATGTATCTTCATTCAAATATACATACAAAGCCTCTGCGAAATAATCATTTTCTTAGTGGAAGAGTAGTCTAATATCCCCCAAACTTCTTAGCAAACAGTTTATTTACACATCCAACAGATACAGAGCAACATTAGCACTCATTTGGAGTCGTGTTTTTGTCCATCTGGCGAATGTAAGTTCAATATTCATCCTCTTTTAGCTCTGTTTTGGTCTCCACCAAATCCTAATAAAAATATCTAGCTCCTTAGTGGCTCAACATTCCAGTTCCTTCACCAGCTTGTCGCTAACTTTGTCTGTCTGCCATTTGGTGCTGCAGCACACAGTGGGTTTACGCAAGCTTATTTGCTGAAAACTGCTGTCGGCTGCGGCTAAAACAATGCTGATGAGAGAGGTGAAAGTGAACCAAAACAGTAAAGTTGCAGGCCATATAACTGATAGGAAGTGCAGAGTTGGGGTGATACTTCTCTGTGGGTTAATAATTGTATCCATTTATAATTTAGCTTTAATTTTTCTTTTTGTTTTTGTATTTTTTAACAGACCATACATAGAAGCATCAACACAGAGTTACTAAAACAGGTGGACTTAACCCTAGTTGTATAGCTAGTTAACAACGCAGCTACCTTTGGCATCTTAACGTTGCAGTTTGTGAGCAGATTAAATCTCCAGCTTTGAACTCGCTGGAGGACAGTGGATAAAGGGACATGATCAGAGCTCAGTGATCAGAGCAACAGGAAGCAGGGTGAATCAGGGTTATGCCAGCAGAACCAAGGCCAGAGAAGAGGATAAAGGCTGCTGAATCCCTCAGAGCCTGTGGGCAAAACAACATATAGGAATGTGGGAACACGTAATTCCAAGAAGAAAGTGCAGATCTAAAGATGGTCCTTGCATCATAAATGTCATAAGTCATAAGTAAAAAGGGCATGGCATGAAGCGTGTGTAATACGTGTTAGTTAAACAATACATAGTGCATCTAATGATTATGATCTTAGAGGACTAGATGTCCCTGTATGTTCATGGGTGTACATACTGTACAGTATA
Organism: Maccullochella peelii; assembly: GCA_002120245.1. Taxonomy (NCBI): domain Eukaryota; kingdom Metazoa; phylum Chordata; class Actinopteri; order Centrarchiformes; family Percichthyidae; genus Maccullochella; species Maccullochella peelii. The sequence continues at coordinate 86,529 of LKNJ01004156.1, read as the reverse complement.
TGCATGCATGCAACTGTATGTGGCAGCATCCCTTAAGTGCACTTTCAACCAGTGTGGATTCCACTGATAGCTGCTATTGATGTCTGACTGCCAAGAATGTAGTGTAGAGTCACCTTGTCAATGCTGTCATGCTGTTATCTTTTCTAACTTCCGAGATTGCTCATTTTGTCCCCCACTGGATCACTGTATTCTCATGTGAGCATGAAGTGGCCGTCAACCCCCAACCTACTCATGTTAGATGGAGATAAAAACCAAAAGAGGCCAGCAGTGAAGCAAAAATGCTTACTGGTGCTTATTAATCTGGGCAGACAGATGAGACAGAGGTATGGTAGGACGTCCAACAGTATTTGAAACATGTAGTAAAAGTAGGAGAAGCTTTTTGCGCAGCTAACGTTTTTCTTACCCATGTTGTTTTCTCACAATTCAAACAGAATAGACTAAACACAGCAGTCAATTAGCATGCTGTAGGTATAGGTTCATTTCCGACATAATATCCACCCATATTCTAAGTCATCCAGTTCCTGCGGAAATGTACATTTATACCTCCAAAACCACATGAAGGATCACCGAAGACCAAGAGAGAATCACATGGATCCACTCTGAAGCATCTATTGAACGGCGATGACTCTTTTTCTATGTTCTCTCCAGTCAGTCGGAGCACAGACGAAACCTACAAGATGATGAGTGGTGGAAGCACCGGCTCATCGCATCTATTATTCAGAAAAGCATGTGCGAGCAGCTGTTTCCAGGCTCATTAGACAGAGATCACACCGAGACTGATGATACAATGATTGATGTGATCTCACTCTGACATGCTTTCTGTGAGGATCAAGGCAGTTTGCAATATCTCGAAAGGATGTAACGGAAACGGAGAACAAATGATTAAAAAATATAGACATGTATATGATGAAGCCAGTTACATTTTATGCTACATGCAAGAGTAGGCTGCTGGCACAGTGTTGTTTTATGGACATCTCTGGAAAATCATTGTTTTCTAGGCTTTATAGCAAATTTAAGATTAGTATGTAGTATGTAGTAACTATAAGTATGTTTGATAAAAAAGTAAAAACTAAACCAAAAGGGAAACTCCAGTATTTTTAAACCTGGGCCCTATTTTTACAAATTTTGGGGTCGAAGTGACTAATGCTTACCATTAGTTTTGGAATTGATCCAGTAGATCGCCTTCGCTGGCATCCATGAAAGGCTTGCGATGGCTGCAACATAATCCTTTGGGGCAATTGCGCCCGTGAAAAGTTTGTCCACTAAAAGTGCTTTTTTTTGCCACTGACAGGTTCAGATGGTTATTCGAAGTGTCTGGAACATTATGGAAAGGATCCCTACAGAGTAAGATCCTTTCGTCTTCCTGCAACAATTCAACCTCTCGCAAGATTTCAGAGCGAGACTTTTCCTTGAGCGTGTCTTCAGTTTCTGGTTTTGACAAAACGGTGTGTCTCTGGGCCAATTCCAAGTAATAGTCATTTAGACCCCAAAATTTGTAAAAATAGGGATCCGTTTTAAAAGTACTGGCGTTTCCCTTTAAACCTAAAACTACTGCAGCACTGCTGAAGGATAGATGCAGAAAAGATGCGATAGTGGGGACATTTTCTGGAAGATATTTTTGTGAATCTTAAAGAGAGAGAAAGATGTGAGCTTCACTGCTCCATTGTCCCCTGATATAAGCAGATGAGTAATAGAGGGGAAAGCCTCAACTCCTCCCTCAACTAGTCAATCCCGTAATGCCCCGCCCTGCCACTTGCTTGGATCTAGTTGTTAATTAAGAGAGTGCTATGACAGAGTTACCCAGTTCATCCACACGACACATAAATCCAATTTGTTTTCTTTTCAATGATCAACTACAGCAACTGTACAGGGATCAAGTAAATGCTTTCATATCTGTGCATGGTCGCTTGTATACACATATGGGTGTGTTTGTGCATTATTCTCAGTCGTTATTGTGTACAGTGTGTTTCTTTTGAGTGTGTCCTGTGTGTGTACATGCATGGACATGAGTATTGTGTTCCAGTGTGTTCCAGTTGGTGCACATTTGGGCATATTAATGGGCCTCGTTCTGCTAGGCTGAATAAAGGCTCGGCCCATTAACTGGATAAATTCGGGAGAATGGATGGGTGATTGTGGAAGGGGCAACACGGAGGAGAAGAAGTACATGATAAACAGAGAAAGGGAGGAGGGAGTGGATAGGGAGGAGAGGTAAAAAGGGAGAGAGTAGACAATAATGGGACTTTGTGGGATTGCGTCCCCTCTTGCCTGTTGCTAACTTAAGGCTGCAGAAGTGTCTGTGGGCAAATGTGTATCAGAGTCTGTGCAGCTTAGGCAATTTCATGGAGATGAAGAAGATAATCCAATAAAATTGAAAAATGGGGATGTCTACGGATCCTCGTTCATACTCTTATTAATCCTTCCTTACATTCATGCAGCCAGATAGTTTATATGATTAGGGATAATAACTTGCTCAGCACTGCAATGTTGAAATACCCTCTTCTGCCATGGAGATGTTGACTAAGTATGTTCATGATGTAGTTTGGGAAAAAATTAGGTTTAAGTGTGCTTCAGTGATGCTCGGTTATGAATAAATCAATGTATTTTGCAGGCCCACTTGTGTTTAATGGAACAGTTAAATTGAGTGTCATTGAGAGAGCACAGAAGATGGACTCAGGTTATATATTAGGTGTTCATGTTTTTCTCTAATGCCTGCATCTGTATGTGTGCATAACTGTGTGGGCTCCGCCATCCTACACAGGAAAACTCATGAGTTATGAATGCCTTGATTGGATGTCTGAGGGAAACTTAGAGCCATAAAACATCTAAAAGGCACAACTGTAAATTTTCCTGTCCGCCCAGCTGTCACAGTAAAGTCCCTTCTTTTTTGTTCTCCAGGTTCAGTTCAGGGTTAATGAAAAATGAGGTATTTTATGGCCGCTGGAGGCATTGAATCTATACCTGATTGTTACGCTGTATAGGTAGTAATGGTTGGTTTGTTTCTATTTGAGCTTCAAGCAGCTGTGTGTGCCTATGTGTGTGTGTTTTCGTGTGCAAGGCTGTAACAACTCATCACTGTCGCAAATGTTTTTACACAGCTCTGTCCTAAAAAATCATTATGATTTAGAAGTGTGCCTGATTAGTAGTGACATTTTTATATCACTCACTAGTTGAGAGCAGGCAAGGAGATGTTTTGCTCTCACCTCCCGTGCTGTATCACCAGAATGAAATGTACCGGATTCTGATGAATGATGGATGTGCAGAATGCTGGCTTGCTGACACTGGTGCAAACACATCAACGAATGCTAGGGTTTCTCAGTATATTGACACACAACATGTCCTCAGATAGGATGCAAAGGAACAGGGAAAATAAAAACACCGTGGACAAATTGTACTAATATTAATATATTAAGAAGGAGGAGAAAGAGATGAAGAGAACACAAAATACAATTACAACCCCTTACAACTACTTCTGACCTAAATGTCAATATAAAAGCAATATGGAGCAGGGCAAACCAGTTCAAACTACTTGAGTTACAAGTGCCACACCAAACACGTCACTTCACACGTTGACAGTTGGAATAGTTCACCTTTGCGCTGCCTATGCTGATACCAATTTTTTTTAGTTTGCACACACTGCTGCTACTGACATCGCTGCTGCTGCCTAATTCATTCAAAAAAAGTAATGACAAATCAGCCCCTTGTAATGATGTTTGTACTGGATGATTCGGCATCACGCGATTTATGAAGTGTTCCATTTATATAGTTTAGTTACAGGATGTTGTTTTTTCTAAGTGAAAAGTAAGAATATTGAGATCTTGGGAGTTTGCATCCCTTTAACCTCTTGAACCTAAAATGAATGTCACAAGCCCTCCAAATTAAACGCTGTTTGTCCCATATCACTGTTGAAAAATAAATCCATTTTATGATCTGACCCCGCTGTGGTTAAGGTTTGGTTAGGTATAGGCACAAACACGACTTGGGTTGAAATTACTACTTCATAACAATCGTGGCCATGGTTAAAAGAAACCCATGTTGACTGTCAGTTGGAAACAGGAAACAAACCGTGACAACAAACAGACCGAGAGTAACTTCTTTGCTACCGACAGAGAAGAGTCATAATGCCTTGGGTCACTAGAGGGCTTTGTCACTTGAACGTAAACATATATCGCTTGGAGGCATTTACTGAAATGACTGATTCTGTCCTTTTTCTTGGGAGAAGTCTTAATTAATTGGTATTTTTAATCATGAATATGATTGTAGATTTAGTCCACAATTTTAGATTTTTAGATTACATAACCATAGCCTTACTGTTAACTTGTTTGGATATTGTTAGAATAATGTTGGCATTAAATTTTAAAATGAATGCAATCTGTGGTTTTACAGAATGCAGCGTCAACAAAGGTAGCACAAAGATTACAGTGGCCAGATAGCTTGAGCTAAAGAGATAAAACTCAAACTATGAAAAACTTCAAGTTCAGTTTGTTCAAAGGTACTGACTTGTTATGCACGAATCATCAGCAGGCATTTCACTAACCAGCATTAGTCTAGTGAGACCAGTTACTCACTTAAATGTGGCACAGGTATTTCAGCCTGCCTCACTCTGTTTCACTGATTGAATCATTAGAACAGATTTAACTACAATGGGGTGTATTTATACAATAATTACCTAAATAGAGCACTGCGGTCCACAGGTCAATACGATTATCAAAACAATGAAAAAGCACACTACTTGGTCTCTCCCTAGACAACACAGAGGTGTCAGTGTTATGGTTCTGTGATTGCTTTGCTATCTTTTGCCACTTGCATCATATTTGGGTTAGAAATTGTGTGTTCCCAACTCTGCTTTTTCTAAATCCAGATTAAATGCAGACTACTTCTGCCAAGGGAAACCCAGTAGGGCCATCATGCCTGCCAGTCAGAATGAAGCTCAGACAGGTTACGACCTCACTCTTTGTTGAATGTGGAGAGACTGGCGTCTAATATCAGAGCAAGCAGGAAACCACTGCTGTTCTGCTGTGGCTGGCAGAGAAAGAAGGGTTATCATGGAGGGGAGGAAATTATGAGACTGATTTAAGAAACATGGTTGGTGCGTCACTTTGGCAGCAAAGAAAAAGGCAGTGGAATAATGTAAGATGCGGGTCACAGGAACACAAACAGAGTAAAAATGCCACCAGTTAAGAGCCAATCGCCTCCCGCCACTCCAACAAGTATGATCAGAATTGGACCCACTGCAGAAGGAAACCTGTTTTGTCTGTCATTGATCCTCATTTTCTTGTTGTCCCTGCTAGGAACTCTGTCCTATGGTGTTTGCAAAACGTAGTGTAGGTCTTTTTGTTTTGTGTGTTTTAATCTCGTAGTGTTTCTTTTATCCATACCTATACTGCAAATACTGCATTTTCCCACTGGGGATAATTAAGTTAATAAAACTCACTTGCAATGTGCTCCAATCCATCGTAGCATGGTAAGGTTGTACCTAGCGAAGTGAAGAACAATTCTGCTGCAATATGACTACTAACATAAATGCAGTGACGATACAGTGCTAAATTTATCCCACCCAAACCCTTCGAAGAGAAATACAATACAAATTCCTGGGCTTCAGGCTTGGTGGCCCATGGTCAGACATTTAGCCTCATTCATTAGAGGTCTTTTCCAATTACAGTGGAGCTGTCTGCATTTTAATGGCACAGTTATTCAGGTGCCATTGTTTAGAAAGCTCTGCCCATGTTCCAGAGTTTGGAGCCTTAGAGGATGAATATGAAGGAGTTTATGTTTCAGGAGAACAATGGCTGCTTTACTCTGCATGGGATCCAAAGAAGCGGGGCTGTTTGTCTGTGAGAACAGGCCAAGACTGCAACACACACCAGGAGAGAAAAGGCAGGATCGATGGGGGGTAAAAGAGGGACACTACAACCACCACTGCTGCTGATGCTGTCCACTGACTCCAAAAGCTCCGGTTTTCAACCCTGTGTTCTGTCACAGTCCAATTGGCCGATTGGCATTCCTGCATGCACCATGGAACATCCAGCTGAGACCTTGAGGGAAAATGCTCTCCTAAACAAACACTACAGCCATCCAGTGCACATACAGTACAATAGTCAGTTAGACTAAAATGATTATTCTCTCTCTATGTATGACTAAGTCAATGTGCACTCTATCATTTTCTATTTTTCCCTATCTGTCTCCCTCTTTTCACTACTCTCTATCTTTCCCCATCTATTAAATGTTCCCTTTCTACAGGGAAATACTCATTATGACAAGCAACCAAAAATGGGGCGGGGGAAGAAATGCAGGGGAACATATCGAGACAGAAATAGACAGATGTGAAGACAAAGAGGGAGAGAGAGAGAGAGACAGATGGGAGGCAAGATGATGATGAGTGTGATCAAGACAAAGAGCTGTGGCAACATCACATGAATGTGACGGGCTGAAATGAAAGGCTAAGTTAAACGCTTTTTGTGCAGAGAGCACAAGTTGGTAAGTAGTTTTAAAAGCACCAGGGATGATGTGTCCTCGCTGTGTAGCTCCACTAAGAGGAGTGAAACAATTGAAGCATGCACTTGAAGGCACTCAGATATGTTTTAACTGCAGAACACTTTAGAGAATGACCAGAAACACAGAGGGAAAATGTTAGAAAACATGTTAAAAGGTAATTAGTTAACACAACTGAATACGCTTGTATGCGTGTGTGTGTGTGTGTTCCTTCCCCCAACTTTGTAACAATAATTCATCTTTGCGTCTTTTACCTTCCTGTCTTCTCTTCCCCTCTGAAACTAAAGCAGTACGGGAATCAATACTATTGTATCAGTTCAGGTACCATTCTGCCTACCTTTAGGATTTATAGTTCAGGCATTTAGCAGACAGCCTCATCCAGAACGACTTACAAAAGATGGCAACAATAAAAATAAGTGAACACCTCCGGGGTGCCTGGAGGGACAAGATTTTTCACCTCATCCCTTTTCATTAACATTTCTGGTGTCTGCTGGTAGGTTGTTTAAGGCACACCAAGAGTCAAACCAGAATGTCAAGGCCTGACAACATAAATCACAGAATCATCCAGGGCAAATGGCCAACCAATTAACATTTATGACTCCTTACTTATTATTTCATTTATTTGTAATTTTCCTACCAGTCTTTAATTCATAATTTTTGGGTTGAAAAGACAATTAAAAAGAGATACTACAGTTAGTGTGTAGCAACTGTATGGGTGACATCCCATTTAGTCTGATAGAAAAAGCGCAGTACAGAGCGTGCTCAGGAATAGATCCAGTTCTTGGCGACAGAGGTGTTTAATCCACAGACGGTTAGGGTAAATGTGGGCTTTTGAGCAAGGCACCCCAATTGCCACAGTAGGGAATATGGACAAATATAAACACAGCTAACAAATATAGCTAACACACCACATTACCACTTACATTTACATCTACAGGCAGCAGTTCACCAACAACTTGCATCTGTTTCGACTATGTGGGAGAAAACCAGAGGACCCAATACAGAAGGAACACACACACACACACACACACACACACACACACACACATGCTGGTTGCCCGGCAACCTCACAGTGATGACAAGATTCCAGAAAATCACAGCAGAGAAATAGTCCCCAGTAAAACCACAGCTTATCATTAAACAAATGACATATGATGTGTTAATTAGTAAAATGTTTACGTACTGGTAGGCAGGTTTTAGAAACTTTCGACAGAGCCAGGCTAGCAGTTTCCCCCAGATCCAAGTCCTTTTGCTAAGCTAAGGTAATCGTATCCTGGCACTAGCTTCATGCTTAAAGCACAAATTTGAAAGTGGTGTCAATCTTCTCATCTCGCTCTGAGCAAGAAAATTAATAAGCATATTTCCCAAAATGTGAAACTATTGAAGCTTAACCAAAAACCAAGCCTTAATCTTAAAATCAATTATCAACCTTGAGAGGACCTCCTTTGTGTGAGCAGGTATGTCCCAACAATGTAATTAATACAAACACACACCATACAATAAATACTATGAGGTCAGTTAAAATCATGTGACCATAATCACTTACTTCATTACTTATATCACTTAGTATTCATTATCCTGGAACTCATAACCTCTCTAACCTACAGAAGTTAGGCTGTCCTTTTAAAGAAGAAATATAGACAGAAATTCTTGCAGATATTATTAAGTGCACAAGAGAGTTTCCCACATATATTCCCATGTCAGTTTGGCTGTATGGTGGTGCACAGCTAAGTCTCTCGTCAGACCTTATTAAAACCAGGCGAAAGACTGTGGAGAGGAAGCTGGTGTTGAAAGGAAGTGTGGTGAAGGGCTGTATAAATAAATCTTGACTTTACAGCTTTATTCTGGGCTTTAACTTGTGTCCAATTCTAGCCGGCATTCAAAAGTTTGCCACCTGGTGCAGATATCCTGGAGCACTTAACTCAACAGTGACCTTTCTCCCTTCCACATTGACATCTGGAATAGTGGCTGAAAGAGCTGAATGTCACACAATCTTCACATATTGCTTAGAAGGAATATAAGAATATCTGCTCTGGTAATAAAGGGATATGGGCTCATTGTGAGAAAGCTTCCTCACTCCACTTGATTTGACTCAAAGTTATCTATTCCTCAGTGGCAGTGGGCAATTACGCATTGAAAAAGCCTCACTTGTCTGCTTTAACAAAGCCAGCACAGCTGTAGAGGCAGATAAAAGGCAATAATAATCAAATAAAATGCTTTACACACACACATACACAAGATTGGCCAGGAGAACGGAAGAATTTTTGACCCATGTGTCATACCGTATCAGGGCAAGACACTCGCAGATGGAAGTAAGGAGTGCCAAAAAATTAGGCCTTTTGTGATCTCATACACTTTGGGATTATTGGAGGATTTCAGTCCAAAAACATCCAGATAGGCATCCTTCATCGAGCAGGCTTTGATTTTCACTGACCATTGATGAATGCTGTGGAAAAATCTCTCCTCCTTTGTTGTTGTGCCACTGTAAATTACCCCACAGTTACTGTACATGGACAAATAATATGAACTAGCTGGATTTGAACAATATTATTCTGCCTTATCCTTTCCCACATGGTGTTAACCTTCCATTTATTAATTCAGATGCAGGAATAAAGGTAAAAAGGAAGTCTCAAGACAATTAGCAGAAGAAAAGGTGAGTTTACCTAAAATGGCACTAGTATAGATCAATTATGGTCTGATAGAGACTCAATGTCTCAGCTGTAGAAGATACCCAAGTTTCAAGTGCGGGCCCAAATATATCTCTGAGATTTCAGCTTCCACCCCAATATAATGAAGGTGAGTGAAATTTCTTTTGTGGTGCTCAAAAAATAACGTGAAAGTGAAAAATAACAGTGACATCTCTTTCCAGACAAATGTCCATATCCATAGACTGTTGACTGTTTTCTGTGGGACTATTTCTACTGAAGAAATTGACAGGCACATATCTCAAAACCTGGACAAAATTAACCAGAACTATCTGCATGGCTATACACCACTAGGGATGAGTGGGGAAATATGTTTTTATGTGATCTGGGACAACCAACCCTTGAATATTTCACATTGCAGAGTGAAAGGCCAAAAAGTCCTTTTGACAAACTGAAGAAATGGCCTCAAGTTTCACTTTCATGTTGTCACAAGCATGTGTTTTAAGTGAGAATCTGTGTTTATGTGAAAGAAATGTTGGTTTGAAGGCAAAATTTGGTCTTTAACATATAGCTGTGTATTAGTGGACAGACTAATGTATAGAGGTGCAACTTAAGCACAGTAAGAGTTACAGTGGCAATTCATTTATTTAATTCACAAGGTGTGAATGTTGTTAACCTGAATTTTTTCCAAGCCAACTATGGTGCACATAATTTCCTCATTTCTTTTGTGTCTCGCCCAATATCTCCTTTAGGACAGTGAACAGTACTATATGTAGATTTTATTTCACACTAATCACATTGTGCAACATGAAAGGTTTCAGTCGAGAGCAGCAACAAGTACCAATTTCCTTTCGACTATTATCTCCATATTGCAATATCTGCAAGAGCCTGTGAACAATAAATCAGTCATGAATTTAATTTGATGAAATTGATTAAACTGATCCCTCACCTTTTTAAATGCAACCCATAGGAAAAAAGCTACTTCTGCCATTTTATCATATTTGACACTTTATGGACATTTTCCACAAGGACGTGGCTCCACAATCAGTTTGTTTCAAACGAGAAACACAAAGAAAAGCCTGTAAAACAGCAGCTGAGACACACAGGGGGGAAAATAAAAACAGCTTCACATGTGAAACTGGTGAGTCGCTGAATAGAAAGACAGCTGGGGAGAGGGAAGACAACAGAGAGAAATTAAAGTAACAAAAAAAACCCACAGCCCTTAATAGAAGGATACAATATAGTCCTCTGACAGCTTCACAATTAAGCAATACTGCAAAGAATGTTATTTTCACTTGGGAGAAAATAAGATTCATTCTTCTTAGACAGGATCCAAGACTCTGCGCTGTATGAATTATTTACCCTACTTAAAATTCTCTGCACCAAAACACATGTCAACCTTGCAGCTGATAAGCTGTTTTCTCAGTCAGGTATGAAACCAGATATTTCTGCTTAAAGGTGAGCTGCTTTAGTTCTCCCTTACAATGCTGCCCAAGACATGATATACCCATAATGAAGCTGCTAAGGCTCCAGATGAAATGAATCTTAGATGAACACGGGGAGAGGAAACATCTAAGCAAAATGAATAGAAAAGAGGCAGGAGAAGGACGCATAGGCTTAGGTTATTGTTTTTAGCCATATTCACACAGTTTTACCTGGTTTTGGGACATCTAACGATTTGTGATAATTACAAAGTCTTTGAGTTATTTCCTGTAAGAATCCTATGTGAATCTGCCACATTCATAATTTGTACAATAAACATTACATAACAAATTTCCTAGCATTATTTGACATTACATGGTCAGCTGTTGGTAATATTCCCACACAAATCGGCAACTCTGTTTTATGTTATGTGCACGGTATATTCACTTACCAATTATGAAATATGGAGCTGGTAGTGACAATAGCACAGGTTTTTCAACAGCATATGCAGTAACAACTACGTACATTAAGTCATGCAGACCTTTTTGCTGCAGGACAAAGATTGAATCTCTCGTAGGAGCAAAGTTTGTAAAGATAATGAGATCAAAATAGCAGGAATAACAGTATTTGGTTTGTATATGCATTTCTCTGCAGGTCACTGTGCGATTTTGCGTGGTAGCTATAGGGACCACTGTTGGGAGATGGTCATGCATTTTCAGAAAAAATAACCTTCAATATTATATTTTTTGTGAAGACTATCTAAAGTCCTGGTTTGTGAAGTCATCATTTGTTTTCTTGTGTTTCAACATGAAAAGAAAATTCCACAGATGAGATGCTATTAATGGCGTGGTTCACGTCTTAGGGGTAAAGTAAAAACACTCATATTTTTTACTATTAGGCTAAAGGACGTTTAGTAAGAACTAGCCCATGCGCTTAATGTCATTCATGTGGGCTGTAGTTCACACTGCTGATTCCTTTTAGTCTGTGTAGCAATGGAAAGATGAGACGAATATGCAGGGATGCAATGAGTACTAGAATATTTTACTCAAGTAAAAGTAAAATGACTTGCATTATATTTTTAAAGGGGGGACGGGTACATGATGGTGATAATGTTAATGTTCTTGTCTGTAGCAGCCTGTGCATACAACTGATTATCAGTTATAAATATACAGCCGCCTTCCTCTGTGTAGCCTTACTGAGATTAACCAGAAAAAATGACAGACAATTAAACAAAAATGGTCGACAATTATTAAAAAGAAATGGACACCGTGACAGGTGCGCTATGCTATACTAGACCTTAATTAAGTAGCCTGACACTTTAACAGCAGAATAAAGCATCACCAAGGCGGACAACACAGAAATGTAGAGATAATATGAACTCCACGGCAGCTACAGCCCACAAACACAGATTTCAGCAAAAAGGTTAGGTTCAACTTCTTTGCTCAGTCATTCTCAATGCATAATCCACTCAACTCTGTCCCCACTGTACTCCTCAAACAGTTTTCTAACATTGAGCCAAATGAGCACTCTGCAGTCACAACAGGGTTTATCACAAACAGCAGAAAGGCCCCACACACGTGACTGGAAATAGAAGTTCCTGGGTTTTTTTTATATACCTGCGCCAAGGAAATGCTAATCTTAATGACATCAACCTTAATTGTATTGTTTTGTTGTTCATTTTGTGTACTGTACACAAACTGCTAGGCCAATACATACCTGTGCCAGAACTGTACTGCAGAAGTGTAGCATTTGTACCTCCTGTGTGAGCCATAAAAGTGAAATATAATGTTGTAACCATTTAGCTACTCTGAGAAAAAAACCTTCACCATGGCAGTATTAATGGCAAGCTGACCTGCTGAGTGATATATATCTATATATGAATATATAGGAGCTAATATACTGCAGACTGTCATTTGGCCTTCAGCTGCAAGGAGAAGAACCAGATGAGGGGGTAAGATGAAATGAAGAGGAAAAGTCTGAGAAGGAAAAGGATGTTATCAGGTATGTAAGGCAGAAAAAAAGGAACAACAAAAAAATCTGTAATATATCCCTGGGGATAAACTGAAGATAAGTCTTACTTATCTCATAAAGAAGTAGTACAACTACAGGAAAAAAGATACACAGGTATAATAAAGAAAAAGGGGGTGCAAGGATGAAGAGATGATTCTGAGTGTAATTCTGAGAGACAGGAAATGGAAAGCTGCCTTCATGTGGACACTGGCAATTTAAGAGCTGAGTGAAAGGCTAGAGAGCAGCAGCGAACTAAAAGAGTGGAAAGGTGCACACGCACACACACATGCACTCACACACACACACACACACACACGCACACACATATACACTCATGCTGTGGCCCATAGCCAGAAGAGAATAAGGTCCAAATTCCATCTGGTACAGTGAAAGCGGATCCTGTTTTCACTGAGCGGCTGGTGCTGCAGGCCTGCTGGGGCCAAACGCAGACTCTCCATTCACACTCTGTTGACCTCCATCAGCTGGAGCACTAACGCTTTTTGACCTACACTGCAGACTTTCTGCATTCAGAGCTGCACTACCGTTTAGACCAGGTGCACGTTAACTGTCTTGAATGCATTATTCTTCAAAGGAATTTCACTCATTATTCTGCTGTAAATGCATTGAGTTGCAGGTGTTGCATTGGACTTCTTCTTCTTAAGCACTAATAATGAATTTTGATGAATGGAAATGGCCTTTGTGATGGCAATATTTCAGCAATAAATGAAGATTCAATTCTATAACTAATCACAACATCACAACCTTTATGAACCGTCAGGCCTGACAGCACTGAATTTGGTTGAACTGAGTTGCTAATGCATTATGGCAAAATGTGCATTTGGCTGCAGTTACTTTGGGACAGACTGCCTCACTGTAGTCAAGAATTGCATCACTTCTTTATAGCAATAAAGTGTAAAACTAAGCTCAGTAGGTCAAAATTGACTGGAACCGAAAGATGATGTGTTTTTTGGATTTATGGTTAATAGATCTTTTTATTATTAAAAGGAAGGAAAAAAGGTATTTGGGGAAATATCAGAAATACCCATTTGCCTGTTGGTGTCTGTGTTTGATTGACAGAAGCTGTCAGGCTGAGCCCAGGCAGGGGAACAAGAGACAAAGTAAACAAACTTGCGCTGATTTTTTCTCTGGGGAGAACATAGGTGAAAGTGATTCACAGAGTATTCTGTAGCAGACAAAAGCAGACAATTTACTTGGAATTTTGTAACAGACTGATAAAGCTATGAATAGGGATAATATATGGGGGAAACAATTTTTGCTCCCTGTCTATTTCGGGTTGGGTGTGAGATGCTGTGTAGGAGTTCAAGTATCTTAGGGTTAGATGGAGTATGAGATCGACAGGTGGGGTGGTGTGGTGTCAGCAGGAATGCTGGCGTTGTACCGAACACTTGGGGTAAAAGGGCACTGAGCCTGTAGTCGCTGCTCTGGATTTACCAATCAATCTTCTTTTTTACCCTAATCTACAGTCATGAGCCCTATAGTGACCGAAAGACTGAGATTATGGATACAGGCAACCAACATTGTTTTCTTTGGTAGGATTTTAGGGTTCACCAATATGGAGAGGGTTGCTTAGCCTGCTGCCACCTGGATAATTGACAGAAAATGGATGGATGGATGGATGGATGGATGGACAGACGAACGGATGGATGGAATAATAGAGCAACTGTAAATGTTACTATTGTTTGGATTTTAGATTTTAGGCATACTGTACCTGGAGGGACAAATTTTGAACACCTTCCATCGAAACCATTGCAACAACAAAACAAACTTGCCTCAAAAATGACCCCAGAATTAAATGTACAGCAAGACAGTCTCAACAAAATGGAAGCACCAGTAATACAGTATTTGTGGCAGGGCTGATGTATTATACCATTTTATATTCCATTTTTCTTTGCCAGATCCTATTTCTATTTCCTGCTGCAATGATTCTTGCAGAGCCCGTTAGTACCATGACCCAAGCATAGTGAAATATGGTAATAGTTGATTTTTGGCAATTCCCCACCAAGGCCAGAAGGGATGAGCCACCCATCTCAAATTCCACAAACAAATATGAGTTTTGGGTCATCAATTTATTTTGGCCTGCCTTGCTCCAGCTCTGGTCATTAGGAAAACACTCCCACCTATCACACTGAGCACACACAAAGGGTACAGTAGGGATGCTTCGAATCAGCACAGCTCCCTGTCTCCCTGCCACACTATTTCACACAGAGCCTAATACCAGAAAGGCCACTGGCTAAATCATCCCCATTAGTGCCAGAGAATAAACACAAAATTGTGAATGAAGATTATCAGGCCTCTCCAGCAAAAATTGAAGGGACACATTTATGCAGCGAGTGTCATCAGAAACGTCAAAGCAAATTTCACACACACCATCATCTGCCAATACAATGAAGTGTGTGAGGAAAGCCCTAGCTTCATGCAAAGCTACCTCAAGGATGAAAGAGAAGACCGCTTTTCTCATCAGTGCCCTGAATGTGAATTTGTTTCGGTCTTATGTAGACTTTTTCATTCTGTTTATTCATATTTAATATGTTTTGTGTGAAAAAAGCCATGTATGGTTTAGCTATTTTTTATATTGTTCAAACAATCAAAACAGCATACAAAGATGTCACTATCAAATCTCTCATTACCAAAGAAAACTGGATTCTTGCAAAAAAAAGGGATTCACCAACTAGGAGCCTCAGAAATTAATTTTCAAAATTGACATGGAGAACATGCCAGAGAACATATGGCCCAGATGATTTACAATGCTACAGCAAGATTGAGTCCAGTTCAATCCAAGATTCAATCTGTTGGGGCAGATGAATTTTCACAATTTATTCCACACTGAATGCCACAGTTCAGCTTGTGAGCGTGAGTGGCAGCAACAATATCTCTGAAGTAGAAATCTCAGATGAAGATCGACAAATCATCCAAATCATCTCACCTGACAAACACTGGCTACAACTGAGATTGAGATACCACTGAGTTCATTTTTCCTTTAATAACTTATTAATTTAATTTGCAGTACTGGTGGAGCTAAAATCCGGTGGCTACATGCGGTACACTAAAGAACAAGGTCAAAATGGTCAAAAACTTTTTTTGTGGAATGGTTGTTCACTTTTCACTCACTTTGTCATTAAGTTACATGAATGGCCCTTCACCTTTACAATGTCATGCTTTAAAATACTAAACAACAATCTTATATATGTCTTTATGCCCTGTAATAGACCTGTCCAGGGTGCACTCTACCTCTTGCCCAGTGCATGCCCCCAACAACCCTGCACAGGATAAGTGGTATACAGATAATTGATGAATGGATGGATATTAATTCATTTCCTCCCTCCAGCGATGAGTTCATTTTCAGAATAAAATCAGAAACAGAAAGCATCCCTCCTGTTTGAGAAAAAGCCAAAAAAGGGAATGCCTACTGACATGGCAGCAAAAAGCTGTCTGGTCGATACCGACAAATGAATGGCACACACAAAGCAGCCTAAACTCTACTTTATTTCATTACATATTTCTTCTTTCTTCACCCTCATCAATACATTCAGTCTCTAATTTGATTTGGTTTTCAATTCAATGACAATTTTTTACTTTTTACAAGGACGTGTTCACTCACAGGAAACAGAGAAAATTTATTTTAAAAAATGACATTGTATTTTTTTCCCAGGATCCCACCAATCTTTTCCGGTCACCCTGTAACACAAGAGCTTTAGAAACAGTGTAGCCATTTTTATGCTAATTTTTCCAATCTATATTCCCCAAGCAGAGGTAATATACTACAAACTAAAGCCCGAGCTAAAACTCAAAAGAGGTAAAAGGTGTATCCAATAAAAAGATACAAGGCAGAATAGACAATGTGATCATGTGATAACAGACTGGTGTGTTAGGCTGATCAGCACTTCATGAGAATAACGTCCTCTTTCATAACACATGAGAGATCGCAACTTTGAACTTCAACTTTGAAATACGATTTTCAAGAACACAAAACTGCCGACAAACTAAACACACTGTGAAAGAACGTGAGAAGTTGAGCAGCGTCGGCTTGCTACTGCCAAACCATGCGTGGTTTTAGAAGAACCAACTCTTGGGCCTAAGGTCCTCTGGATCAGGTAAAGGAGTTGTTACAGCAAAGGTTTGTCCATTAAAGGTCTTAAGAAGGAAACAAGGTCAGTGCTGAATAGAGTCTCTAATGCAGAGAAGCACATTGGGTATAGAGGACCAAGATGAAGTGCATGAAGATGCAACATTGGAGCCTTCCAAATCCATATATTATTCATCAGCTGATATACACCAATCGCCAGTTGTTATTGAGAGCAGCTTACAATAAGAAGAACCTGTCATTAATTATCTGCCACCCTGTACGTTTTCAGTCTTGTCTACTTTATGGACAAGATAGGTCAGTTTTCGTTTGATTGCTTATGACTTTCCAGTTGCAAAAGTAACTGCCAAACCTTTGCCCTGGTAATTGTCTAGCTGGCTGTTTTTCTTGATTAAAACAAATGTCTGGTGGCACTTAAAGGGCTATTAATTTATTTTTATTTCTTGATAGCCCCAGATACATTATAGTATCTGGTCATGTGGTTTCCATAATAACCTTCATTCAGTCTCTGTTGGGTCATGGACAAAGGAGGGATAGACAACCCTTTTCTTCTCTTTTGTTTCTTCTGCCTAGTGGCATTATTATATGTCTTATGTGTTTTGTTTTTTTGTAAATGTTTCCCCTCTTTTCCCGTCCTCCCCTGCGATGCAGAGTATTACCCTAAGAAAGAATGTTGTCACAAAATCAGCGTTTTAAATTAGTCCCAACACCATTAAAATCATATCATGGAATGTAAATGGGGTTTCAAAAAGTAAAGAGATAGAAAAGAATCTCACATCTAAACTTTTTGGCATGTGATGTTGCTGTGTTTATCAACTTGAATGAGACCCTTGTCTCTGTAACACTCTCCCTGTTTCTGGATCTACATAAAACTAAATATTGGAGGTTTAATAATACTTTGATAGGGAACTGTATTCGGTTTGATTTATTCAGATGGTATGGGAGGCTTTTAAAGTTACATGAAGAGGCTGGATTATGAGATACGCTACAGCCAAGAATAGGGAGAGATGTGTAGAAAAACACACTTTGATAGCTGAACTAAATAAATTAAACAAACAAGAGCATATGAGGGATCCCAGCAATTTGGAACTAAAGAAATTAGTTCGGACTCACTAATTCAAATTTGCAAGCTATATTGCATGAAGAAACATCATTTGCACTCTACAGACTTTGATGGAAATACTGAGTGGTAATAAAACATTCTCCATTTGTTTCAGTCTTAAAGCTAACATTTTGCCGTGAGTCCTTGATTCCTGCCATTCATGATGATAAGGGCTCTCTAATATTTGAACCTAATCAAATAAATTTGACATTTCAAAATTATTGACAAAAAACTATACTTTGAACTATAAGTCTGAATGTAAATACAACTCAAAGGGAGTTGGTGAATTTTTTTCAGTCCTTTGTCTGTGTGAAAAGAAACTGAAATAGAATAATTGGAGAGGTGTCTCAGTCAGAGATCAAGGCTGCAATCGAGAAGTTGAAGTTGAAGAGGACATTACAGTGTTGAGTTTTATAAATGTTTTCAAGATGTACTGATCCCCTTCCTCACTTTACTTTATGCTGCACAGTGTGGTTTTATTTTTAATTAATATAGATACAGGGTTTCATTGCTTGCCAACTTACCTCTAGTAACATGAGGGGACTCATATAATCAATTCAATATAGTCCATTCAGCATCCAGTGGCTGCCAGTTTGGTTTTGGTCCAATGTATATACAGTAGGTTAAGACTCTATTGTAATCCTACAGCACATGTTAAAACCAATGGTATATTGTCACCTCCTTTTCCACTGCTTAGATCTACTAGACAGGGTTGTCCTGCATCTCCACTCACATTTATGTAATCACTTGAACCATTAGCCTGCGCTGAGATCATCAGAACGTAACCGGCATCCATCTTTATGGTTATGATTTTAAAGCCAATCTTTATGCTGGTGACATTTTGCTGGTTACAAGGTTAATTTGGTCAAAGACTGAAGCCATCCTGCTTAACCATCTTACAATGCCTGACCCCCATTATGTAGAAACCATAAGGGATGACACACTTAGGTATTATAATCAAATCCCCAATTGATATAATTTATGAGTTGAATGGTCCTAAGCTCATGAAAACAATAAAGGAAAACCTTAACAGACATTTTCCTCTATCATTATGGGGGAGAGCAGAAGTGATTAAAATGAATGTACTCCCCAGATGATCTTTTCTTATGTTCTGCCATTCCCTTTTGTTTACAGTGCTTTTATGGAAAGACAAAAAAGTCTAAAAACCATCCCCCGAAACCTGGGTGATTTTGGTATTCCAGATATTATTCATTTTATTTTGCCTGTAATGGTAGATATCCCTGTCTTTGTGTCGAATTTGGAAGAACCCACTATTTACTGCTGGAGGTAAACCAATTTTAATAGGGTTTAGCAACAGACAAGTCAGTCAATTGCTTGCTGATGACTATATTATTGAATGGAATGACCTGAAACTAAATGCAGTATAATTTAAATGATGCCAACTTCTTTTAGTATATACAATTAACAATCTTATGAAAAGGATACATTGCTAAGGGACTCACACTTAGTCATAAAGACACTGCTGATTAAAAAACAACAACTGAGAGGCAGTGAGTGGCAAAGGAACCATTTCCAAACTTGTGTCATGCACTTTTTACTGTTGCATAAATATAAGATCACAGTGGGAAAGAGAGCTAGGAGTATCTCTCACCATGGACCAGTGGGAAAACATATTGCAGCGTTCAAATTATTTATCAAATTCTGTTAGGTATGAAGTTATTCAGTTAAATCTTTTATGCAGCTCCTACGTATATAACGACTTAAATGTGTGTTTAAGTCTGTTAGATCTGTGTTGACATGACTGTGCTGGGATAGGTACATTCATCCATCAACTGCGGTACTTCCCAGCAGTAAAAACATTCTGGGCTGAATATGTTTTTTAAGAAATATGTGTTATGCAGTATGCCCTGTAGTTTGTCTTTTGGGCAGCAAGGTAGATGGAATTGCAATGGCTAATTGATCCATGTCTCCCAGTAAAGAGGACCATACTTTCTCAGAAACAGAGAAAACCAAATAGTTTCGACTTGAAGAACTGGCTTAAAGATTATTTGGATTAGATATCAGTGGAACAAGCAGCAACAGCTCTTCACAAATGGAACAGCGTTCCCACAGACACTCTCTGAATATTTTTCATGTCAGATCATTTTTTCAGTACTTTGTATCGCTGTTTTGTGTTTTCCTTGTTTGTTTGGTTGTTTCGGTGCCTTGTCTGCTGTTTGAAACAATGCGAAACTGAAATCCTGATTGCATGATGTACATGCTACCCCATGTACCTTGATGATTAGCCCGCCATCGTGTATGAGCCTGCTGATGGTTTGTTTGGATGTAAAGGTTATTACTCTGCATTCTCTGCTTTTGTGAGGGTGCCAGGCTGGAGGCACCGCAAACCCGTCCCATTAGCGGCAGGATCGGGCTCTCCCAACCCCCCTTTCATGACTGTGTATTGTTCTGTGTATGTCTCTTGTATGTTGGTATGTCTCAAATATTGTTTTTTATCTTTCATAAATTAACAGATTAAAAAAAGAATAGAAAAAGATTATAGATAATCCATACCAAGATAAATGCAAGCAAAAGTAAATCCGGTGTTTACTGTGCTTCATCATCATTATTTAAGTCCTGCATAGTCTTTTTAACTGTTTTTTTTTTTACAGCAGGGTGGGATGGGGAAAGGGAGAAACTGTGCCTATGCCTCTAAAAACTGGGACTTGTTTCCTGTTGGTATTATTTTACAAGAAAGTAAACCTAATTTGGATATGAAGTGCCAAAATACAACAAATCACGTATTCAGTTTCACTATTTCACAACAGGGCGGCATTCAGACGACAGATTTGTGTTCAAAAAGTAAAAGTAACAAAATGACAATAGGCCCTTTTCAAAAAATAATTGTTGACATGTCACAGTAGGAAAAGCACAGGTGTAAAAAATACAGTTAATGATGGCTGAATTCCATTTAGCTGCTTCGGTTTCAGACACTTACTGGGACACTTATTAGTAACACCTGTGTTTCCCTGCTATGACCTGTCAAAATGTCTGCTGTGAAAAAGGTCCATTGCTTGAATAATGGGGAACGCCTTGCTCCAATTGGTCTATAGAGAAAATGCCTCTTGTTTATTAATTCTAATTCTGTCTTTCTGCGCTCACAGATTTTTGTATGACATGCAGTCATATCTGGAAAAAAATACAAAATCTGTAGCAGGTAGTTGGATTTTGTTACTAACTGGTTTGACCTAACGAGTGTGTGTAATGTATATAGGGGCAGTGGAAGTTCATTGGGTGTAAATGCTGGATATTAATTCCACTGATACTGCCACTATCCGCATTAATACAAGATAAATGAAGACACTGAATGTGCTTGTGCACGGTGAGTCTTGCTAGTAACTGAACATGTCTTTTGTCTAGAGGAAGGGACAGAGAAGAACAAACAGTAAAGCTGTTTAGTGACATGATGAAATATCAAGTTTGCTACCAGAAATGTACAGCGTTAGACAGGCTTTCTCAGAGTTTCAGCAGCTAAACAACCCACAGAGGGACGTACAGGAGCTAATAACTAATTAAACACAGCTGCTGGAGTGAGCAGGAAAACAATGGCATTGTGGGAAGACATCTGGTGTTCAGGTAGGGATACAAAGGGCCTGGGAAGGAACAAATAAGACATTAATTTTTTTTAAAGATCATATAAGAATATACAAGTGCCTTTTAATTGGAACCGTACATAACTGCATACGTTTATTACTGGTACATTTTGCATAAACTTCAAAGCAAAACAGTAGCCCATTACGTCCAACAAACCCCTCAAACCTCAACTGTGATTGCATTTCCAGACTTTGGAAATAAATAAATCCATTTAAAGGCAAAGCAGTTGCCAAAAGTCAACATTGCTTTCCTTAACCAAGTTGGAAAATGGAAGGTTAAAACAAACGACAGCATAGAAATCCTTTTTATCGCTCTTTTTATTATTTATGTATGAGCACTTATTGTGATACTGCAACAGAGTGACAGAAGAGACAGAGACACTGAGCAAGAGACTGATCTGAGCTGATATTAAAATCTTTTTAAATTTGCCCAGCAGAGTGAAAGAAAGGCCATGCTCTTTTAACTTTTACTAATAAGGAGGGAGAAGAAATGACAGGCAGAGAGACAGAGAGGATAATCAATGAATAGAGAAGAGTGGAGGAAATGTAGAAACAGCAAGGACAGAGAGAGAGAAAGAGATAGAGATTGACTGAGCAGAACAGAACATACTTCATTAAGGACAGTCACAGGAAATCTGGAGGAGGAACGAGCAGGAGACGACAAAAAAATCTCAGATCTCCTTCATTTCTGGCTTCTTCGTATACTGTAAGTGTTTTAAAACCCGGTGATTAAATGGTTCCATCTGAATCGACTCAAAGGATCATCAGAATGGCACCATAAAGTAGGCATAATTACATCCAACTGATAATAACAAATTGGCGTGAATATCAGAGAGGAAATGAATGTGAGAGGAGAATGTGGGTAAGTGAGTTAACCCGCAGATGGCAGAATTAATGATGAAGCTGTTAAAGTGCTTCCATTTGTGCACATTCCCTGTTGAAGCTTGAGTCGTTAAGCTATTATTAGAAATTCACAAAACATCTGAATTCCAACAGTTTTTGTTGGCTCAAAAATCAAACACAATTGGGGTTTCTCCTACTTAAACTCATACTTTCTAAATTTGAATGCTATTAAAGCCAAACATAAAAAAAAATCTTTGAAAGAGTACTCCACCAATTTAGCATTCCTATAACATTGTCAGTCTCACGATGGACAAAAGTAACAAAATGATCATTATCGATGCAGCAGAACCAGAGATTCTGTCTTTTTTTTATTCCATACATTCTTCTTCCTCGTCAAAACCTGGCACCTACATCACCCACAATGCAACTCGACACCAACAGTTCAATCTGAGATCTGGGTCTGTTATGCTAGTCTAAAGCAGAGCGAGCTACAGAGGTCTGGTAAACTCACTTCTCACTCCTCACTGCCCAGATTTTTTTCATTTTCTAAGTTCAGCCCCAACCAACGCTGACTCAAGTGACATCACTTGAGGCAGTTTATCAGATTTTACACAGCTCCCTCTGGAGCCACAAAATGTTTTACACAACTTATTTCACATATGCAGTGGTACTTCCCAAGACCTCTTAACAGACTTTGTTGCATAAAATCCTAAATTCCTTTTTAAAGTATTGTACTTGATGATGACTAAGATTATAGAGTAAACTATAATTTTATAATCAAAAGATAAATGCAAATTTTAAAAAAGACAGCAAATTACCAGCTACCTACTGCCATACATAAAAAGGTGAATCAAAAATTACAAACTCTAAAATATGCCATACAAATGGTGCAAGAAACACCCCAGTCTGTGCACTCAAAAGTTAATTCAAAGTTAATTCAAAGCTTTAAATTTGAACTTTTTGTTGTGCTGTTGCAGAATGATATTTACTGGTAGCCACATAAGTGCACTTACCAGTTTGCAAAGACCACCAAACACTTGGTGTGGCTTAGGGGTTAAGATGCAAACCATAAACTGCAACGTCCCCGGTTCAGCTCCAGCTGGGGACCTTTGTTACATTTCCCTCGTCTCCTGTTATCTCTCTACTGGTGCTGGTTTAATAAAGGCATAAAATGCCCCCCCAAAGAATAATAGTTTAAAAGACTGCAAAGCACACACAGTGTTCCTTGGTAGTAAATTCTACCCTGTCTTGATGTGTCAGTAGTACAGTAGACTTGATGTTTCAGGCACCCCCAAGAAAAAATACATTTGGCAGCTGAGACTACACATTGAAAATTCCCACTTAAAACAGTTATCTATGTAAATGAAGTATCTGTAAGGCAGTATTGCTGGACTACTTAGTTATTTTAATCACGTCTGCTTCTCTTCATTTGATATTACTGCTCCCTGTAAAACCGAGACAATTAGGTCTGACAAAAGATCCCTGAGGACAAATGATCTGCTAAAAGAACATTATATGCCCCGTTATATGCCGCTGAGCTAATAACTACCAAGAGTCACAAACCAAGGGTCCTATTCATTGTCCTATTAATCCTCCTGTCATCCCATCCTTGTGACTGTGAGAAAATCCTCCGCTTCTTTTGAGAAAACTGAAGATATTTGACATATTTGTTACCTCTAATTCCATGAACAATTGTGCTCCATCTCATTGTAAGACCTTGTAGACATACTGTAATGTCACAGATAAGACCCCCTTCAGCCCATTAGTAAAGCACATTAAAACAAAAGGATTGGGCCACTGGCTCTGACTTACTGGCCCTCAGCGGCGCACTCTCTGCTGGCCGTGTTCCAAAAAGACAAACCCTGATACCTCAGTGTTAAATATCTCTTAGCCTTTCATCAAACGTCCCTTTACAAAATTTAACTCCCAAAAAGATACATAAATTAGATCCTATTAGAAGTTGAATAATGAATAATAGAAATATTTATTTATTTGTAGTAAGGTGAAATTTTTCACAGTGGCAGATTACCAGCCATTGTCTGTGCCAAGCTGTCTGTTTTATTTGTGCTCCCAAGGAGAGGTTACACTTCCTGCTCCACTGCACATATTATTCAAATATTAGAGAAACTTTACAGAATTCTGAATAAATTTGACCTCTTGTATATTACTTACTTAGAGAGGAAAGCAAGTGTGTCACATTGGCTGCGAGACATTTAACATTGCTTCAGGAGCATTAAAAGTTCCTCTAAGAACTGAGAGTGAGACATAGATTTATTAATGTGTATTTATTTAGAATTCTATTGATTTGATTTTATCTTCACTGATAGCCTTGAAAATTTTATATTCAGTAAGACATAAGAAGGTACTGTTAAACAGCTGGTGTAAAATCTGTAGCAATAAAATTAGTGTCATTAAAATTATATCAAAATGCCTTAGAAATTCATGTTAATTATATTACCCTCTCCTTCCTGCAGAGAAAAGGAAACCATATTCAGATTTTGCTAATGAAAAATAAAAATAAATGGTTAATAGGTTATCCAACACGATGCAGCCTTCAGGCTTCACCGTTGGTTTTAACTTTCTGCTCCTAAGTGGCTTTAATTACCCGAGTGTACCACTGTCTGTTCAAATCAGATTAGTACACTGCTGGATACACATCAGAATGAAGAACTAACCTTGCATAGCCATCCACGTGTTACTGAGGCTATGATTGAGTCTGATCATGTTCTTATTAGACACAAGCTAAAAACGTAAGCTAATTAAGAACAAAGCACTTTAGTAAGTACTATTTTAAGGAATTCAAACCACCACATATATACAGTAGATACAGAGATAGTATTTTGAATGCTGGCATGGAATTATGGTTTAGATGAATATTTACATCTTGGCATAGTGGCACTATCAGTAATCTGAAACCTTTATTTTCAAATTGACATTGAAAGGAAGCCGTTGGTAACAACTTTATTTTAAGGGTCCCATGGTTTCGTAATAATAAAAATAACCGATATAACTGCAATTTTTTCTGAAGGTTCCTGGAGAGGACCATTGAATATAGTACTAATTATACAGAAAATGGAGACAGTGTTCAATTGGTACGCTTCCACTTAATTAATTCCAAGTAATTGCTAGTGTAACCAAGAGAGGCAGTGCAAAGCAGGTCAGCTCAACATGCAAAAATGTAAACTTTGACTTTCTGCGTGGTTGTAAATCACAGCTTTAATGGGGATGTGTGTGCAACCCACTATCCCTTCTCATATCAACAGAGTTTGAGACAAGGTCAGTGACAGCGCTCCAGCCCACCGCTGCTGATCAGTCGATCAAGGATTGGGGAATGACACATTCTTCCCTGATTCTGGTCATCAACAAGCAAACTGTTGCGAATGAAGCTACTGTGAGACACAGGCACCGGTGAAGAGTAACATAGAAAGGAAGACTAGAAACTCCTCTTGAACACATAAGTAGTGATGAATTCAGGGGTGTCAGGGTATAACAACATAATTTTATTCAGTTTTTAATTTATATAGCGCCATATCATAACAAAGTTATCTCAGGGCACTTTTTCATATGGAGCAGGTCTAGACCGACTCTTTATACTCTTTATAAGTTGCATCGTATGGACAGCATCATCATGCTCAATAGTTATGCTCACAGACCTGGTCCATACTCATAGCTAAAACACCAGGACCAGTGTGTTCAAGTGCTTTGAAAATGATGGAGCCAGAAGCTCTGTTTTTGTTTTATTTCAGTCAACTTAGATGCCTTAAGGTGCGACGTGACAAGGTGAATGTTCCTTGAGTCATTTATTCGATTTTTTTTACTTTTATTTATTCAGGGGGAGTTTCACTGAGAGCAATGCTCTCTTTTTCAGGAACGCCCTGATCACATTCACACAGTTAGATATATTCACACCTGGAAGCTGTCCAGTACAACCACAGTCTGATCCGCTGGCCACTGAGCAGCTCCGCTGGAGCAGATTGGGTTAAGGGTCTTGCTCAAGGGCACCTAAAAAATATAAGTCAACGCAATGTCCTCACATGTGACAAAAAAACGTTTCTGTGTCTGGGATTTAATGAGGATACACTCTCACTATAATTACTAAAACTGTCCCCGGTTCATCTTAGAGAAGGGGAGGTATTCTCTATATTTAGCTCTATTTATATCCTCTACTCTCATCATCATCGTCATGACTCTCTGTTTCTGCAATGACTTAGGGGATCAAGCTAGGACAGAGCAATAAC